>JZKD02S1594210.1:0-10095 GCA_000966675.3 Picea glauca
ACAATCCACGACGAACGATTAAAGGACTGAGTCATATGTGTAGGGTTCTATGCACTGAGGGTTGGGCCAAACTCCATACAAAACTGTGCCAAACAACCAAAGTACCATTGACATATGGGATGGGCATATGGTCTTGCGACGAGGGCTAGGGATAGACCCCAACCCTTTACTCTTCCCACAATACATTAATGTAATTTTAAATATAAACTTCATACTATACATATTAAGCCATATTGTGGGCGGGATGGTAGCCCGACCCTGCCAAGTCTTTCGCCACCTAGACCGGAGGTCACGGGTTCGACTCCCCAGGAGTCCAAACAATTTTTCCCAAACTATCCAATGAAGGGGTGCCATGTGGAAACCCAATACTAGGCCACGTGGCACCATACCATTTTCCCAAAATATGCCACGTGTCAAAATCCAATTCGACCAACTGTCTATCTACTCAACCTACCACATCACTTAGTTGCCACATGTCGTACGGTTGTATGGACCTTGCCACGTGTCACCCTTTCATTGGTGCCATGTGTTACAATCTAACTCATCCACATCTGCACCTCCCCACATCATCTTTCCAACTCACTACCACGTCACTGTATCATTGTACGGCCTATATAGTCAGTTGCCACGTCAGCACTATACGGATTGTACAGTCAACAAAATTTTACATGTTTGGAAAAATGAACAGATGACGATATCTTTCACATACAACGTATGTTTGAGCCCGTTCAAGTTGTGTTGGGTTCGTAACGTCAAGGCCTACGCACACGTCCATTTTGAGGTGATTATGAGCACTTTGATTTTTAGGCCTTCCTGGACCCATGTTGGCTCCTAGATCCATTTTTGGATCACCAATATATTCAGCATACAAATAGTAACAAAAAAATAACAAATAACAAATACTTGAGTATTATTATGTAGTAAGTTGATTAAAAATAAATACTTGAAAAAAGTATCAAATCGTGAACTTAAGGTGAACCCCGCACTTAACAACTCATAATAATGGAAATATTATGAGAATCTATCTCATCATCAACTAGATTCCTTTTCCAGAGTGTTCATATGTGTGATGAAGATATAAAAAGAATAGGCGTGCATAGCTCACTAATATAAACTATTTGGGGCTATATTTCAAACTTGACACAACTTTACTACATCCTCTCCTTTATGTTCATGGATGGTATTATAGATTTCTCATTCTCTTCTTAGCTTGATTTCTTCACTTGTTAATTTTCTTATGTATAATAATCTCCTAGTTATGGTTTGCACTTCTACAATTCTATGAAACAAAGGAAGGAGAAGACTTTAGAAGGGGTAAACACCCAAGAACAATGTCTCAACCAATAGGCATTCACATTATAGAGGATACAACGGGAGGAAGAGAGTACAAAATCCTTTTGATATTCAAGGATGGATGGATGGTTTCTTATAGAAGTGTGAATTCAAGAGGAATGAACTGCCCAAAAATTAAAATAAATTGACAAACCAACTACCCAAAATGAAACCATTTACCCTAAAATCATTTTTTCACATACAATTAGGGGTTGACTTACACTTTTAGGCACTATTTCTTTGCAAGTGCAGACGAGAATGGCTCTCTTATGTCATGGTAAGATGCAAATCCTCTCCTCTGCCACTTTCAAATAAAAATCACTCATCTTTTGTCTCTCCTCGGTAATGGGTGGGCTCCTCCTCATGGATAGATGGGATCCATTAGTATCTCCTCCTTTATCTCTCCTCCCTCCTTCGGTCTTTGTCACCATAGGGTCAAAGAGTTGACTTCTTAGCATGGCATCTCTATCAAGGGGTTGTCTCAACAAATTCTCTATCCACACAAGCTCTAATTGTTATATGTTGTATGTTAACATATAACATATATAGGTTATATGATTTTTTATTTTATTAATTTTTCATTTTTATATTATGATTTTTTTTAATTTATTAATAAATATTAAAACACTTTTCCGTAATATTTTTTATTACATATCAAGTTTTAATAATAATATAAATAATTAATAACATGGTAATTCTCCATCGGTGACGATTTATTGGAAGTTTGATCCCTTCTTATGCTCATGCAAGTGTGGTATGGTTTGTAAACATGCATGTAGGAGATAATAGCTAAGACATATTAGTTCACTTGACTATACACATTGATGTGATTCCTTCGTGTGAGGGATTGCAAGGCTTCCAAAGATCATACAATTATGTGGTTTAAATTTGGCAATAGATTTTTTTATTATTATGCCATAATCCCTGGAACTCCATCAGTCCCAAACTAGAATTAACCCAAACCTAACTCCTAATTTTCCTTAACTTTTTATTATTATCACCCCAAACAGAAATTATCTCTTAATTGTCCTAAACCCTTGATGATCACAACCCCACAAACATGGTTGTAACTTTGTTGAGGGGGTTGGATTCCCTTTAACTCAATAGTAGGAATCACACTTGAAGATGAGGCCCAATTAGACTCTTCTACATTTGGGGTAGTGTGATTCTCTGGATTTATGGTCCGAMAACTTTCGATGGGCTTTAAGRTATTGTTAGTTTCATTCACGTAGTCTCTTATATTTTTTTGGGTAAAAGGTTTTCTTAATAAGTTTTAGAGGAATAATCAGAAATAGATGGTTTACAAAATTAGTTTTKTCTACCAATYGATTGATGAGGATTGGTGAAATAAAGCTAACTTCTTAAAGAACTAAGATAACATGTAACCAATCAATTGTAGCATATATTTTCWTTGGAAATATATAACARTCATTATACATGCATGCAAATAACCTTGTCAAATTTTGTCAGTTATAACGAAATAATTCTATATTTACTGATCATAAGACCTAAATCCCATAATACCATTCACATGTAGATTAAACAAGAGATAGAATTCGATATAATTAGCATTCATTGAAAGATAATTTTGGTCATGAAGTAGCTTACTAGACATCGATACACAACAATCCAAAGTATTAAAATCCTTAATGTAAACATAGATCACACAATTGGTTTCAAAATCAACTTCAGGCTCCAACGAAGTTTCCACTATTAATTGTCGAAATAGTTCTTGAATACAATGAACTCGTTTATTTATAAAATTCAAAACTAAATAAAATTTCCGCCTCAACAACTTAAAATAGATAATTATAAGTTTGAGTCATGATGACTCAGGCGATCTGGGAGTTCTCGAGCTTGCATTCCCATCCCCATAGTCGGCCCATTCTCTGAAGAGTTGAGTGCAACTCTTAGCAAACAGAAATGTGTGTTGGTCCATTGACATACTTAGCTCATTATTGCTATCATGGAAAACATACTTACCAACTTAACGAGAACTCTACAGAGTTCTCGTTTTTGGGGGGGGTCCAAATTTTTACCTCGTTTTAAAAAATGGTGCTACCGGTAGTACCTGCCCTTCGTTTTTAGGTGGTTTTTCGATATTTTGATTTTTTTGATCCACATTGTTTCCACATTATTTTTTCAAATGCTTATTTTTCATCTTTTTTTCTAATTTTTCTAATTTGTTTTTATTCAACGATGTTTTTAATCATTTTTACGTGCTTCTTTCAATCTTAAAAATATTTTTTACTACTTTTTTTTTTAAGTTATGATTTTTCATATAGTTGTGTTTCCTTAATTAATTTATTGTTCCATACTTTTTAAATATAGTGGAAAACATCATTTTTAACACGTTGTTTACCTTTACTTCAATACATAGAAAAAATTGTAGTTAAATAACACTATTTTTTAATATTTAGGAAAAAAATATACATTTTATAGTCATGTATAATAAAAAAAACCTATACATTTTGGTAATTATTCCTTTAAAATAGCATGTCAAACAAAGCATTTTTTTGGACATAATTTAACAAAAAAACTCAAAATTGTATAAAAAATTATCATTTTCTTTCATATTTTTATACATTTGAAGTAAAAAAATGACAACATTTAATAAAATTTTCCTATGTATAGTGATTCACATACAAATAAAATGAAAAAGAAAACAATAAAAAAATTCATCACAAAACCACAATAGATACATCTTCATTCTTATTTTAAAATCTAAAAGTCAAAACATTACAGTTATAGCTCATAAAAAATTTCCAAAATTGAGCATCATCTTCAAGGGCATCTTAAAAATAATCAACAATATCATATATCCCAGATTCATCATTATCAATAGACACATTATCATCTTCTTCGACATCATTTTGTGTTTCCATTGTGTCATTTTGTTCTTCCATTGGCTCTTTGATATCCGCAAGTTCTACAAAGTGATGCTTTCCAATCATTCCTCCTAATAGTACTTGAGGTTCCTTTGACATTTTTTCCACCTTTGATTCACTAAAATCTCCTTTCCTCAAGCCAACTTATTGCATTTCATCTAGAAGAGTTGGAATAGCATTAATTCTTTGTTGAATAAAATTGCACTGCATTGGGTCACTTTCAAAGGCTATGCAATTCCTCCATTTGTGTAAGCAACACACTAATGTTGTACCTAATCACCAAATACAAAATACATAATGAAGTTAGATACTGTAAAAAGAAATAAATTAAAAATAATATAAGATTGAAGTATGATTTCATAAATATTGGATCATAATTATTACCTCAACTCGAGAACAAATCCAAAACCCAATCTCCTTCATTTGAAAATGTATCTATAAGGTAATTAATTAATTCTTGTGGTTTTTGATAAATGTTAACCATCTATCCTTTCAAATCTTTGTCCTCATATGTTAGCTTTCTAACCAAGACATCATATACCAATACACTACTAGGAGTCTCTCCATCCTTTGCATTGAAAATAATAGAATTATAAGAATCGTCTTTTGTCCAAGTTGAAAGATGTATACTCTTAAAATCATGTTTAAATGATTCTCTATTGGAGACATAAATATTAGGCTTGTGCCTATTGTTGGATTACTGAGAGGGGGGATGAATCAATAATAGAGATTTTTAATCCTTTTAACCATAGTATGAAAGTGTTATTTATCTTTATGATCAATATAGCATTATCATCCAATAAGTGTAGAGTAAAATAAATCATGAACAAATGAACAATCATACACATACACAGTACACCATTATTTTTTACGTGGAAAACTAATGCGGGAGAAAAACATGGAATATTTTTTCTTATTTGTCTTTAAGAATTACATTCATTGGAAGCACCAACTTCCTTTGTTTTCCAGCTGCAACTGGAAGGAGGCTCTGACCCCCTATTTTCAGGATACAACCTGAGGGAATCTCCAACTCCCCAATTCTCTGGCTACAACAAGAAGGAGGCTACAACCCCCTATGTTCTCTGGCTACAACCAGAAGGAGGCTACAACCCCCTATGTTCTCTGGCTACAACCAGAAGGTGGATACAACCACCTATCCTTGCTCCATCCAACCACCCTGAAATATAAGTGTCAAATGTAGAAACTGAATATGTCACTATCACAACCTATTATGTCAAATCTATCACTGAGAAACTTGTCACTATATACTCATCAACCAATCTGTTCTGATCACATATACCTAAAACACTATACCACAAGTATGTACCTCAAACCATGTGCTAAAACCTCACTATTATACAACCTTTATCTGTACCAATAAATTCAGCAACATACCTCAACAAAAATCCCTCAAACATGAACCAATACTAAACTTCAATAGATTTGCCTCAGATCAACTCTACAACAAGCCCTAAACTTCCAAGAGGGAATCCAACAGATTTACAAGGCAAGCCCTCAACTAGATTCATAAATTCAACACTACACATATGAAAACCATACCTTTTCTCTTCTTGTAGCGTTCTGCTATCATGGTTTTTCTACTGCAAATCTATTTCCGCGATTTTTTCTGCCGCACTTTTTTTGCCGTGATTTTGTTGCCGCACTTTTTCTTCCGCGATTTTTCTGCTGCATTTTTTCTGCTGTGGTTTTTCTACGACGATTTTTCTTCTGCAATTTTCCTACTGCAATTTCTCTGGCTCATTTTTCCTGTCGTGATTTTTCTACCACACTTTTTCTGCCACACTTTCCCTGCCGAACTTTTCCTATTGCACTTTTTTTGTCGCACTTTTCTCTATCAATAATACCTACCCAAATAACCTTTCACAAAATAGATATTAAATGATATTCAATAGGTGTTAATGGGAGAGCCTTTGTCTCTTATTTATAATTCAATGTAGCTTCCTCAAGGGGTTACCTTCTAACCAACTTGACCGACTTTCCTTCTTTTAGGGATAACCCACTTCTAACCACTTGTCCACTTCTAACTCTCTTTGCTACAAATAGCAAATTCTCAACTTCTAGTTGCAACTAAATTATTTTTAATTATTTTCTTATTGCAACAACTTAACCCATGACTAACTCCTAGTTTCACCCACTTGACTAGTCAACTTCTTCTGGGAGCTTCTAGAATTAATTTGACTTCTTTGACCCTCTAGATAACTCATGAGGGTTCTCCACTTCACTAGGCCATAACTCTCTAACCATGAGAATTTATGTAATTTTCCGCATATCACCAGAAATAGCATGATGTGTACTTTTCATCTAGAATAGTCTTACCTGCAAATATACTAAACAACATACCATTATACATCAATCAAACTGAAGTCCCTTAATAATATTGTTGGGGCTACTGGAATTTTCTATCAGACTTGCTTCAAGGTTTGACATCAATAACAACCAACCAAATTAATCAACCATCTCCCCTTTTGGCATTGATGGCAATACATTGATGCAATACTGAAGTCATATCGCTCATGATCCCCTGGAACCATGCCTCTACGCTCTCTCTCCAAGCATCTAACTCTCTATCCTACATCTGATAAATCTCTCCCCCTTTGACATCAATGGAAAATGGAACTTCCCATCTGGAGCTACTCCCCCTAACTAAACTATCCTTGAGGATTCTCCCCTTGACTAAACTCTTCCTGAAACTTCTCCCTCAACCTAAATTGTCCTCTTTATGGTACTTCCTTGTGTAAATCTAAGACATAATATAAGCATTCAAAATCATTCATTTTGGAGTAGAAATTACTTCGAGTCTCTGGCAAAGATACTCAAAGGATTCCCTTGGAGGCGGTTTTGGAAAGATATATTCTACTTGTTCTTTTGTTCCCACATATTCAACTTTGATGTTCTTCTCTGCAACATGTTCCAGTAGAAAGTTATACTTGATTGGAATGTGCTTCGTCTTGGAGTGCATCGTTGGGTTCTTTTAGATATTGATGGTGCTTGTATTATCACAATAGATTGGAATGGGATCATCATACTCAACCTGTATATCTGTCGGAGTTTGTTTCGTCCATAGAAATTGTGTACAACATGTTGCTACTGCAATATATTATGCTTTGGTTGTAGATAATGATATTGATGATTGTTTCTTGCTTAGCCAAGATACCAAACACTCACCCAAGTAGAATGTTTCTCCACTAGTGATACTTTGGTCATCAATGCAACCTGCCTAATCTGCATCTTTGTAGGCAATAAGTTATAAATCCTTTTCTTTTGGATACCATAATCTAAACTCTTATGTACCCTTGAGATATCTCAATATCCTCTTCTATACATTTGATTCCTTTGGTGTTGCTTGAAATCTTGCCACCTGTCCAACTGCCTACATTACATATGGTTTCAATATTGTCACATAAAGTAAGTTGACAATCATTAACATTTACTGCCTCTAATCTGTAGACTTTGAATCATCATATTTACTTAACTTGCAGTTGATTTGCATAAGAGTATTGACTGGTTTGCAATCTTTCATTATGAACCTCTTTAGCATTTCTCTGATATACTTGGTTTGAGAAATAAAAATTCCTTGGTTTCTTTGACATATCTAAAGACCCAGAAAAAATGATAGTTCTCCAAGTAATGACATTTCAAATTCATTTTGTGTATCCTTTGTAAATTTTTGGCTCAACCTGTCATCATCACTTCCAAAAATAATATCATCAACATAAACTTCAATTAATAAAATATTATCTTGAGTTACCTTTGTTGATTAAGGTTGGTTGTCATTGATGTCAACCCTTGAAGAAAGCCTGGTAGCACAAATGTTTGGGTAATGGACCCAAGTTTGTTTGATGTAAATATGACTCATTATTGTCTTGCCATGGTTGATAGGAAGTACAAATGGATGAAATCCAAAGTGTTCACCTTATGGTGAAAGCCCTCACAGAAAGACGCTTTACGGATTGAGTTATCCTAGAAGTATGGTTAGAGAACCCATGCTTAATTGTGGAATAATGAGATGAAGGTCAATGAATTTGTCAGTGAAACTATACTAGATGGATAGTGCTTGTCATGCCATTTCTGGTGGTATGTGGAACGTCACATAACTCCTCATGATTAGAGAGCTATGGCCATATGAAGTTAAAGAACCCTCATGAGTCATATAGAAGCCCCCAAAAGTTAAGTGTTTGCAAAAGAAATTATTTAAATAATAAAGTAAATGGAGAACTCCCTAAAATAAATAAAGTGTGATGCTACATGAAAGTATAAATAAGAGGCAAGGTTCTCTCATTTAAACACACTTGAATATAATTGAATATCTATTTTTGTGAAAGGTTATTTGGGCAGGTATTATTGATAGAGAAAAATTACAGTAGAAAAAGTGCGGCAGGAAAACTGTGGCAGAAAAAGTGCAACAGAAAAATCGTGGCAGAAAAATCGCGACAGAAAAAGTGCGAGAGAAAAATCGCGGCAGAAAAATCACGGTAGAAAAAGTGCGGCAAAAAAATCGCTGCAAAAAAAGTGCGGCAACAACATGGTTGGGGTCTATTTATGAGAGATATGGCACATCTTGTTTGAGGTATGTTTTGTGAGCTAGGGTTTAGTTCTTGAGATGGTATTGGATGTTCAATATTGTTGCATATCTTAGATTTGTTGAGGGATACAATTGGTATTTTGTTGTTAGTATTCGGCATATGGGTATTGGTCTTTTGGTTGTGATGTGTTGCTGAAGTTGTTGGTTTGGCTTGAGGCTACACAACAGTGAGGTTGTGGCACATGGTTTGATGTAAGGGTTTATGGTATTTATTTTATGGATAGAGTGATGAATTGTTAGATAGATTTTGATGTTTATATTGGTGTATGTCCTTGGTATATGGTTGAGGTACATGTTGGGTACATGGTTGAGACACGTAGTTAATGAGTTGGCACATACATGAGGTGTATAGTTGATGAGTTGGCACATACATGAGGTGTATAGTTGATGATGTTGGTACATCTTGATGAATCAAGGTTGATGCATGGTTGATGCATGGTATATGTTGGTTCAGGTTATTGGTACAAGTTGTTTGGTGCAGGTTGATTGGTACAGGTTGTTACAGGTTATTGGTACAGGTTGACAGTGACAAGTTGACAATGGTAGTGGTTGATTCAGTGACAATGACAAGTTGACAGTGGCAGTGGTTGATTCAATGACAGTGACAGGTTGTCTACATTTGGTATTTATATTTCAGGGTGGTTGGACGGGGCAAGGATAGGTGGTTGTAGCCACCTTCCGGTTGTAGCCGAGGAACTTAGGGGGTTGTAGGCTCCTTCTGGTTGTAGCCAGAGAATTTGGAAGTTGGAGCTTCCTCAGGTTGTATCATGAGAAACTAGGGGGTTGGATCTTCCTTCCAGTTGCAGCTGGAAAACAAAGAAAGTTGGTGCTTCCAATGAATGTAATTCTTCAAGACATATAAGAAAAAACATTATGTGGTTTTCTCCCGCTTTGGGTTTCCACGTAAAAACATTGGCGTACTGTGTATGTGTGTGATTGATCATTTGTTCATTGTTTATTTACTCTGTAACTATTGGATGATAATGCTACATTGATACAACACTTGAATTTTTGGAGAAAAAAGATTATATTGCTCTATTACTGATTCACCCCCCCTCTTAGTAATCCAACAATTGGTATCAGAGCAGGTTCCTTCAGAAATCAGTTTAACCACTGAAAGGAAGATCATGGATAGAAACAACTTGTATAAAAATGGAATACCACAGTTTGATGGACAAAAGTATGCATTTTTTAGCATAATGATGAAGACATATATATAGGCACATGGATTTGAAATTTGGCAATCAATTGTAGATGGATACATAGTACCAA
>JZKD02S1594211.1:10987-24668 GCA_000966675.3 Picea glauca
CCCCACTCTAAGGGAAGATAATAGTTTGGGAGATAGTCCCCTAAGCCATTACCCGAATCTCCTTTTTCTACCCCCCACCTAGAGTCCAAGAATTATAGGTAGATTCTACCCTCACCCTTCCCAACATGGTTCTCTCCATTCTTGTATGGTATCTCCACCCACCCTCTATGGTTCCTACACCATCTCTCCCTCCTCAGACAAAGGGATTACCAATGCAGATCTCAGTATAGGTTTATGCCACACCACCCCCACCCCCAACTGGTGGCAACACTGCCACCACCGAGGGAAAACAAAGGAGGAATGAGCCCATATCTCCAATCCCTCCCCCAACTCAACCTCCTTGCGCACTATGCAAAAGAGAAGGACACCCCATTAACAAATGTCCTACTCTTCCTGAGTTATGCCATCTTATCCATCTCCCTAAATAAACCCCATTTCTTTCTACTCCACCAACTACATCCAGCACTACTATAGAGTCCTCAACCACATACAAGAAAGGGTTACAAACCAATTTTGCATTATCCATATGCTCAGAATATGGCCATTACACTCATCATTTCCCATCTCTACCTCAATTCCATCAAACATTAGCCTCAGTACGCCACACATCTCTTCCTGAGCCCTCTCATGCTCTCCCTACTGATGCTCACATTACCGACATTCATTATATTTATTCATCGGTCCCCAAGCGAATGAGATTTCCATGTGCTCTTTGAGACTCACTTGCTCATTTGAAGTACCAATTTCCTTTGATTGTTGAAAACCGAGTTCATCACTCAACCCCTATTCAACCTCATCCGATCACCTCACCACTCGTGATACAACATAATCCCCTCATCCACTCCCCAAATAATGTCATCATCACCTCCCATTAACCCAAGTCACTCGCCATTCCTCCATGGTTTACATTTTGACAGCCTAGGGATATTCCCCCAAATCCTCCCAATTCTCCGACAAGTATCCCATACGAGATCTTTCCCCCCACCACTGTGTATCATCCACAATGTCTTGAAATTTGGTATATGTCAAGTGATCCATCACTCCCAGTACACGATATCCCTTCTACGTCCTCATCCCTTGAGGCCAATAACACTTATCCATTGATGGTCCTGCCAACCATCTCCCAGGATCCCCTATATTCTCTCATTTTCCACTACGATGAAGATATCTTGAAGAAACTTGTTGATATTATGGTATCTGAGGGAGGCATTAACCTCCATTTGTGACCTTTGATGAGATTAGAATATTTCAAAAGAAAGAAAAGACTTGGATATAACCCTAGAAGAGAAGTCGACTAAAGAACATATTTTATATTAAGTCTTTAGTACCCAAAAAGAGAAGCCGACCCATACAACCTAGAAAAAGATGTATAAATATAGGAAGCCGGTGTTAATTTGAGTCAGATTTCTCAGAATTGCATAAATCCACTTGTGTGCACTGCAGAAGTCCAGTAGTGTGCAAGTCTGGGGAGTAGTTACTGTCGTAGTTTTTCAATCTTCATTTTCATTTTTTTGGGGTTGGACTCTCTGATTAGTTTTGGTTATATTTTCTTTTTTCATTATCCTTAGTTGGCTATTGGTTTTCTACCAAAATTATTCTCTCTGTCAAAGTCAAGGTGCTCGGTGGTGGAATTAGTGCCTATGGTTAGGTGACAATATTGCTATATTGTCTATGGTTAAACATGCACACCCACTTTACTAACAGGTTATGGGCCCACACCTCCTTCATTCATTCTAAACACTAGAAGGAAGATAAGCCATAAGTTTATCAAGCTCATTGAAAAACTATTGTTAGGTTTTCTAGTAGGTGTAGTTACCGAAGAATTATCACTAGGGTTACTAGCAGGTGTAGTTGCAAAAACCCTAAAAACTATTTCCTAGCACCTTATGATGGAATACCTTACTCAAGGAGAAGATGTTCTATTTCACCTTAGTCCAGGGAACCTCTTGGCACTCTTAGAAGGAAAAAAATGTCAAGATTGAGATTTTGAGTCAAATCTTGACCAATTATCAGTCAACAGAAATCATGAATAAAAAAACGAATCATCTACACTACTCAACACTCACATGAACTCTTGAAGATGACATGTGGATAATTGACAGTGGAACTTCCAAGCACATGACAAGAGACCAATCCAAAATCTCCAATATAAATGAAAAGAAGACATCATACAAGGTAGAACTTGGAGACAAAAACACTTACCCAGTAGAACAAATTGGTCAAGCCTTCATCAAATTGAAAACAAGTAACATGTTCATTTGAGCAATGTCTTATATGTACCTGGTTTAGAAAATAATATTGTATCCATATATTTCCTAGAAGATAAAGGAAACATAATAGCCTTTGTATATGGAAAAGTATTATCTTGTCCTAGAGACTCCAACATAGATAATTCTAGAGTTATTGGAACCAATGAAGGAAGACTATACAAACTACTAGAACAAAATTATGAAGCCCTTGTACATGATGAAGTAAATCCCAATGAAATTTGGCATAGAAGGTATTCTCATATGAACTATCAAGAATTACCCTTCATCAAAAATATGGTTGAAGGAATACCAGAACTACAGTATACACATGAAGGAATTTGAAAATGATGTGCTCTTGGTAAGAATGTTAAGAAACCATTCTCAAGCAACAATAATAGATCTAAGGAAATACTATATCTAATACTTTTAGATGTTTTTGGTCCGATTCCAATCAAATATCTAGGAGGTTCTCTTAACTATGAAATATTCATAGATGATTACTCAAGAAATACTTGGTTATATCTCTTGAAGACAAAGGACGAAGTTTTCAGTAAGTTTCAAGAATTCAAAGAAGAGATAGAGAACTTCACAAACAAGAAAATCAATACCTTGAGAACATATAATGGAGGAGAATATACATCCAAGGAATTTGTTTCCTTTTGCAAATCAGCAAGGGTTAGGAGGGAGCTAATTGTTCCTCATAATCCTCAACAAAATGGTGTATCCGAAAGGAAGAACATATCTATTGAAGAAACTGTGAAGGAACTATTGAACGATCAAGGTTTGTCTATGTATCTATGGGGAGAAGAAACCTTGCCAACAATATATGTTCATAACATAATTCCTCACCGCATATCGAAGGATATGACTCCAAAAGAAGCATTCTCAAGAAACAAACCTAATGTGGAACACTTAAGAATTTTTGGATGCCCTGTTTACTTTCACATCCCCAAGGATAAAAGGAAGAAATCATAATCCTCAGGAAAGAAGGGCATATTCGTGGGATACAGTGAATCATCCAAGGCCTATAGAATCTATATCTTGGAACAACATAAGGTTGAAGTCAGCAGAGATGTAACCTTCAATGAAAAGATGAATTTCAAAAAATCCATAGAAGAAACTATAGAAGAAGAAGAGTATGAAGAGCCTAATGAAGAAATCACATGTCTTCCATAAACTAAGAATGAAAAAACAGAACAACTTTATAATCCGATGCAACCATGTGAAACTATTGAATCAAACATTGTACCCAAAACCAAGAAACGTCCAGCTTGGATTGAAACTACCCTACAAGAAGAAGAAAGGCTCAAAGACCCAAGTCGCATCTTCAGAAAAAGAAAAAATCCCAAGAGATTCTCTAGCTATGCAACATGTATGACAAATATTCTAAATGAAGAACCCACCACATTTGAAGAGGCAACTCATAAGAAACAATGGAAACAAACCATTACAGAAGAACACCAGTCCATCATAAAAAATGATTTATGGGAAATTGTTTCTAGACCTAAAGAAAAATTAGTAGTAACTTCAAAATGGGTCTATAATATCAAACATGCAGTAGATGGAAGCATGTAAAAGTATAAAGCAAGGTTCATAGCTAGAGGGTTCTCCCAAAAGGAGGGAGAATACTATGACAAGACATTTGATCCTATCTCTAGATATACTTATATTTGAGCTATTATGTCTCATGTTGCTTCCATGGGATGGAGTTTACATCAGATGGATGTAAACTTAACTTTCCTCAATGGAGTAATCGAAGAATAAGTATACATTGAAGAACTTCAAGGATTTTAAGTACACTCCAGATACACTCATGTTTGCAAACTAAAGAAATATTTATATGGACTCAAGCAAGCTCCAAGAGCTTGGTATGCTAGAATAGACAACTACTTAATAAGACTTGGTTTCTCCAAATATTTACTACAAATTCATGAAAAATGCACCTATGATTCTACTGCTATATGTCGATGATTTATTCTTGACAGGTGAAGAGTATCTCATCATCCAGTTTAAAAAGGAACTAGCTTCTGAGTTCGATATGAAAGATCTTGGTCTCATGCACTATTAGTTGGGACTAGAAGTATGGCAAAAGCGTGGTGAAGTATTCATTGGACAAGGAATGTATGCAGTGAAGATTCTTCAGAAGTTTGGAATGATGGATTGAAAATACATGGACACTCCTATGACCATAGATATAATAAAAGTAAGAGACTCGGATTCTGATCTAGTAGTCCTGTCCCTATATCAACAATTGATTGGGTCATTGATGTATTTAGTAAATACTCGATCAGATATTTTCTTTGCGTAAACACACAAAGCCAGTTCCAGGTGGAACCCAGACATGAGCATTGGATAGCTGGAAAGCATGTTCTAAGATATATTTGTGGGACACTGAAATATGGTTTAAGATATACCACATCCAGTGATATACAATTTCATGGATTCATAGATTTAGATTGGGAAGGAAGTAAAAAATACATAAGGAGTACTTCAGGGATGTGTTTCAGCTTGGGTTCTGCTATGATATCTTGGGGCAGAAGGAAACATAAGTTTGTCTCACTTAGCACAAATGAAGAAGAATGTATCACATCATGTGAGGCATGTACAAAAGAAGTATGGCTGAGAAGATGATTTCTGGATTATTTGATCAGGTTCCAGATTCGACCATAATATATTGTGACAATCAGAGTTGTATAAGGTTATCAAAACACCCAGTGTTTCATGAATGGCCGAAACAAATTGAGATCAAATACTACTTTATTCGAGATAAAGTCCAGGAAGGAGAAGTGAAGCTCCAGTACATCTTCATAGATGATCAGACAACATATATCTTGACAAATCCTCCATTCATAATAAAGTTTGCATACTTACGAGACAAGTTGGGGATCATGGAAATAACTCCCTTAGCTGAAAGGGAAGCAATGGATCTCCAGGTTGGGAGGGAGCACTGATATATCATTGATTTATGGACAATCATTCTCCATCTTGGAAAATGGTCCAGGATGGGCAATTCCTTTCCAGTTCATAAAGTGGTTTGAGATTTCTAATGGACATGCATTTTCCAGTTCGGAAAATGGTCCAAATCGAATGATCATTTTCATAATGAAAATGGTTCGATAGATTGTTGATGTACCACAGACAATGATTCCCCTTGTGGTCAGTTGGGGAGAATGGTATAGGACATTATTTATTCTTGGAAACCACTCTCAGTAGTGGTCAAGACAAATGGTCTGCCTCATTGGGAAGTCATTCTTTCAAGGTTCACAGTTGTGAGCAGTTTCGAAGAATGGTTTGTTTTGGAGGTTGGTGCAAGACAATAATTTCCTTAGGAAATGGTCCAGAAAGTCATTCCCTAGGGAAGACTCATTCTCTCTAGGTTTCACTTTGTTTAGTGCCAGAGGAATGGCCCAGTTAGGTGAATGGTCCAGGTTCAACAATCAGGGACAAAAATTCCCTAGGGAAGATTCATTCTCTCCAGGTTTCACTTTGTTTAGTGTTGGATGAATGGCCCAATTAGGTGAATGGTCTAGGCTCAGAAATCATGGACAATTATTCTTCCATGAATGGGAAGAATAGTTTAGATAGCCCATGATTTATTTTGTTACTTTCTGAGGGTAGATTCTATTCCAAATCTCACAGATGTGAGTGGAAGAATGGCCCAGATGACTCAGTTTATATCATGATATTGTTTTTTGTGCAAGTTGATATCAGATGATATGATCTCTATGGAGACTGTATGTCTCTAGACAATATATGTATGCTATTGTGGTGGATATGTTCCACTGATTGTGACTATGTGTCACTAATTGAGTAGTCGTGTACTACTTGGNTATGGTATCTCAATCCACCCTCTATGGTTCCTACACCATCTCTCCCTCCTCAGACAAAGGGATTACCGATGCATATCTCAGTACAGGTTTCTGCCACACCACCCCCACCCCCAACTGGTGGCAACACTGCCACCACAGAGGGAAAACAAAGGAGGAATGAGCCCATATCTCCAATCCCTCCCCCAACTCAACCTCCTTGTGCACTATGCAAAAGAGAAGGACACCCCATTAACATATGTCCTACTCTTCCTGCGTTATGCCATCTTATCCATCTCCCTAAATATACCCCATTTCTTTCTACTCCACCAACTACATCCACCACTACTATAGAGTCCTCAACCACATACAAGAAAGGGTTACAAACCAATTTTGCATGTTCCATATGCTCAGAATATGGCCATTACACTCATCATTTCCCATCTCTACCTCAATTCCATCAAACATTAGCCTTAGTATGCCACACATATCTTCCTGAGCCCTCTCAGGCTCTCCCTACTGATTCTCACATTACCGACATTCATTATATTTATTCATCGGTCCCCGAGCGAATGAGATTTCCATGTGCTCTTTGTGACTCACTTGCTCATTTGACATACCAATTTCCTTTGATTGTTGAAAACCGAGTTCATCACTCAACCCCTATTCAACCTCATCCGATCACATCACCACTCGTGATACAACATAATCCCCTCATCCACTCCCCAAATAATGTCATCATCACCTCCCATTAACCCAAGTCGCTCCCCATTCCTTCATGGTTTACATTTTGACAGCCTACGGATATTCCCCCAAATCCTCCCAATTCTCCGACAAGTATCCCATACGAGATCTTTCCCCCCACCACTGTGTATCATCCACAATGTATTGAAATTTGGTATATGCCAAGTGAGCCATCACTCCCAGTACATGATATCCCTTCTACGTCCTCATCCCTTGAGGCCAATAACACTTATCCATTGATGGTCCCACCAACCATCTCCCAGGATCCCCTATATTCTCTCATTTTCCACTACGATGAAGATATCTTGAAGGAACTTGTTGATATTATGGTATCTGAGGGAGGTATTAACCTCCATTTGTGACCTTTGATGAGATTAGAATATTTCAGAAGAAAGAAAAGACTTGGATATAACCCTAGAAGAGAAGTCGACTAAAGAACATATTTTATATTAAGTCTTTAGTACCCAAAAAGATAAGCTGACCCATACAACCTAGAAAAAGATGTATAAATATAGGAAGCCAGTGTTAATTTGAGTTAGATTTCTTAGAATTGCATAAATCCACTTGTGTGCACTGTAGAAGTCCAGTAGTGCGCAAGTCTAGTGAGTAGTTACTGTCGTAGTTTTTCAATCTTCATTTTCATTTTTTTGGGGTTGGACTCTCTGATTAGTTTTGGTTATATTTTCTTTTTTCATCATCCTTAGTTGGCTATTGGTTTTCTACCAAAATTATTCTCTCTATCAAAGTTAAGGTGCTGGAGGGTGGAATTAGTGCCTATGGTTAGGTGACAATATTGTTATATTGTCTATGGTTAAACGCGCACACCCACTTTACTAACAGGTTATGGGCCCACACCTCCTTCATTCATTCTAACCACTGGAAGGAAGATAAGCCATAAGGTTATCAAGCTCATTGAAAAACTACCATTAGGTTTTCTAGTAGGTGTAGTTACCGAAGAATTGTCGCTAGGGTTACTAGCAGGTGTAGTTGCAAAAACCCTAAAAACTATTTCCTAGCACCTTATGATGGAATACCTTACTCAAGGAGAAGATGTTCTATTGCACCTTAGTCCAGGGAACCTCTTGGCACTCTTAGAAGGAAAAAAATGTCAATATTGAGATTTTGAGTCAAATCTTGACCAATTATCAGTCAACAAAAATCATGAATGAAAAAAGGAATCATCTACACTACTCAACACTCACATGAAATCTTGAAGATGACATGTGGATAATTGATAGTGGAGCTTCCAAGAACATGACAAGAGACCAATCCAGACTCTCCAATATAAATGAAAATAAGACATCATACAAGGTAGAACTTGGAGACAAAAACACTTACCCAGTAGAACAAATTGGTCAAGCCTTCATCAAATTGAAAACAAGTAACATGTTCATTTGAGCAATGTCTTATATGTACCTGGTTTAGAAAATAATATTGTATCCATATATTTCCTAGAAGATAAAGGAAACATAATAGCCTTTGTATATGGAAAAGTATTATCTTGTCCTAGAGACTCCAACATAGATAATTCTAGAGTTATTGGAACCAATGAAGGAAGACTATACAAACTACTAGAACAAAATTATGAAGCCCTTGTACATGATGAAGTAAATCCCAATGAAATTTGGCATAGAAGGTATTCTCATATGAACTATCAAGAATTACCCTTCATCAAAAATATGGTTGAAGGAATACCAGAACTACAGTATACACATGAAGGAATTTGAAAATGATGTGCTCTTGGTAAGAATGTTAAGAAACCATTCTCAAGCAACAATAATAGATCTAAGGAAATACTATATCTAATACTTTTAGATGTTTTTGGTCCGATTCCAATCAAATATCTAGGAGGTTCTCTTAACTATGAAATATTCATAGATGATTACTCAAGAAATACTTGGTTATATCTCTTGAAGACAAAGGACGAAGTTTTCAGTAAGTTTCAAGAATTCAAAGAAGAGATAGAGAACTTCACAAACAAGAAAATCAATACCTTGAGAACATATAATGGAGGAGAATATACATCCAAGGAATTTGTTTCCTTTTGCAAATCAGCAAGGGTTAGGAGGGAGCTAATTGTTCCTCATAATCCTCAACAAAATGGTGTATCAGAAAGGAAGAACATATCTATTGAAGAAACTGTGAAGGAACTATTGAACGATCAAGGTTTGTCTATGTATCTATGTGGAGAAGAAACCATGCCAACAATATATGTTCATAACATAATTCCTCACCGCATATTGAAGGATATGACTTCAGAAGAAGCATTCTCAAGAAACAAACCTAATGTGGAACACTTAAGAATTTTTGGATGCCCTGTTTACTTTCACATCCCCAAGGATAAAAGGAAGAAATAATAACCCTCAGGAAAGAAGGGCATATTCGTGGGATACAGTGAATCATCCAAGGCCTATAGAATCTATATCCTGGAACAACATAAGGTTGAAGTCAGCAGAGATGTAACCTTCAATGAAAAGATGGATTTCAAAAAATCCATAGAAGAAACTATAGAAGAAGAAGAGTATGAAGAGCCTAATGAAGAAATCAAATGTCTTCCGTAAACTAAGAATGAAAAAACAGAACAACTTTATAATCCGATGCAACCATGTGAAACTATTGAATCAAACGTTGTACCCAAAACCAAGAAACGTCCAGCTTGGCTTGAAACTACCCTACAAGAAGAAGAAAGACTCAAAGACCCAAGTCGCATCTTCAGAAAAAGAAAAAATCCCAAGAGATTCTCTAGCTATGCAACAGGTATGACAAATATTCTAAACAAAGAACCCACCACATTTGAAGAGGCAACTCATAAGAAACAATGGAAACAAACCATTATGGAAGAACACCAGTCCATCATAAAAAATGATTTATGGGAAATTTTTTCTAGACCTAAAGAAAAATTAGTAGTAACTTCAAAATGGGTCTATAATATCAAACATGCAGTATATGGAAGCGTGGAAAAGTATAAAGCAAGGTTCATAGCTATAGGGTTCTCCCAAAAGGAGGGAGAAGACTATGACAAGACATTTGATCCTATCTCTAGATATACTTATATTTGAGCTATTATGTCTCCTGTTGCTTTCATGGGATGGAGTTTACATCAGATGGATGTAAACTTAACTTTCCTCAATGAAGAAATCGAAGAATAAGTATACATTGAAGAACCTCAAGGATTTGAAGTACACTCCAGATACACTCATGTTTGCAAACTAAAGAAATATTTATATGGACTCAAGCAAGCTCCAAGAGCTTGGTATGCTAGAATAGACAACTACTTAATAAGACTTGGTTTCTCCAAATATTTACTACAAATTCATGAAAAATGCACCTATGATTCTACTGCTATATGTCGATGATTTATTCTTGACAGGTGAAGAGTATCTCATCATCCAGTTTAAAAAGGAACTAGCTTCTGAGTTCGATATGAAAGATCTTGGTCTCATGCACTATTAGTTGGGACTAGAAGTATGGCAAAAGCGTGGTGAAGTATTCATTGGACAAGGAATGTATGCAGTGAAGATTCTTCAGAAGTTTGGAATGATGGATTGAAAATACATGGACACTCCTATGACCATAGATATAATAAAAGTAAGAGACTCGGATTCTGATCTAGTAGTCCTGTCCCTATATCAACAATTGATTGGGTCATTGATGTATTTAGTAAATACTCGATCAGATATTTTCTTTGCGTAAACACACAAAGCCAGTTCCAGGTGGAACCCAGACATGAGCATTGGATAGCTGGAAAGCATGTTCTAAGATATATTTGTGGGACACTGAAATATGGTTTAAGATATACCACATCCAGTGATATACAATTTCATGGATTCATAGATTTAGATTGGGAAGGAAGTAAAAAATACATAAGGAGTACTTCAGGGATGTGTTTCAGCTTGGGTTCTGCTATGATATCTTGGGGCAGAAGGAAACATAAGTTTGTCTCACTTAGCACAAATGAAGAAGAATGTATCACATCATGTGAGGCATGTACAAAAGAAGTATGGCTGAGAAGATGATTTCTGGATTATTTGATCAGGTTCCAGATTCGACCATAATATATTGTGACAATCAGAGTTGTATAAGGTTATCAAAACACCCAGTGTTTCATGAATGGCCGAAACAAATTGAGATCAAATACTACTTTATTCGAGATAAAGTCCAGGAAGGAGAAGTGAAGCTCCAGTACATCTTCATAGATGATCAGACAACATATATCTTGACAAATCCTCCATTCATAATAAAGTTTGCATACTTACGAGACAAGTTGGGGATCATGGAAATAACTCCCTTAGCTGAAAGGGAAGCAATGGATCTCCAGGTTGGGAGGGAGCACTGATATATCATTGATTTATGGACAATCATTCTCCATCTTGGAAAATGGTCCAGGATGGGCAATTCCTTTCCAGTTCATAAAGTGGTTTGAGATTTCTAATGGACATGCATTTTCCAGTTCGGAAAATGGTCCAAATCGAATGATCATTTTCATAATGAAAATGGTTCGATAGATTGTTGATGTACCACAGACAATGATTCCCCTTGTGGTCAGTTGGGGAGAATGGTATAGGACATTATTTATTCTTGGAAACCACTCTCAGTAGTGGTCAAGACAAATGGTCTGCCTCATTGGGAAGTCATTCTTTCAAGGTTCACAGTTGTGAGCAGTTTCGAAGAATGGTTTGTTTTGGAGGTTGGTGCAAGACAATAATTTCCTTAGGAAATGGTCCAGAAAGTCATTCCCTAGGGAAGACTCATTCTCTCTAGGTTTCACTTTGTTTAGTGCCAGAGGAATGGCCCAGTTAGGTGAATGGTCCAGGTTCAACAATCAGGGACAAAAATTCCCTAGGGAAGATTCATTCTCTCCAGGTTTCACTTTGTTTAGTGTTGGATGAATGGCCCAATTAGGTGAATGGTCTAGGCTCAGAAATCATGGACAATTATTCTTCCATGAATGGGAAGAATAGTTTAGATAGCCCATGATTTATTTTGTTACTTTCTGAGGGTAGATTCTATTCCAAATCTCACAGATGTGAGTGGAAGAATGGCCCAGATGACTCAGTTTATATCATGATATTGTTTTTTGTGCAAGTTGATATCAGATGATATGATCTCTATGGAGACTGTATGTCTCTAGACAATATATGTATGCTATTGTGGTGGATATGTTCCACTGATTGTGACTATGTGTCACTAATTGAGTAGTCGTGTACTACTTGGCGTGGTTGTGTACCCCTGGATAGTAGTTGTGTACTGCTATGGATAGACATAATTGTGTTCTATTATATGACATTGTACTAATTGTCATGGAGATTATCCAGTTGGATAATGATGACAGTGCTCGTGATTTGATCACGAGATAGCCTATGTGGCTATAATGATGCTACTAGTTGAATGGTCTGTTTGTGCTCAAGACCATTTCCTGTTATACCTCCCTATCTAGGAGGGAGTGTTGATATTATGGTAGCTGCAGGAGGTATTAACCTCCATTTGTGACCTTTTATGAGATTATAATATTCCAAAAGCAAGAAAAGTCTTGGATATAACTCTAGAAGAGAAGTCCTCCATAGAACATATTTATATTAAGTCTTTAGCACCCGGAAAGAGAAGTTGGCCCAGAAAACCTGGAAAAATCATTATAAATATAGGACGCTAGTTTTCATTTGAGTTAGATTTCTCAAAATTGTAGAAATCCACTTATGCGCACTGCAGAAGTCTAGTAGTGCACAAGTCTGGGGAGCAGTTGTTGTCGCAGTTCTACAATATTCATTTTCAATTTTTCTAGGTTGGACTCTCTTATTAGTTTTGGTTATCTTTTCTTGGTGCATTAGCCTTGGTTGACCATTGGTTTTCTACCATAATTCTTCTCTCTATCAAGGTCAATGTGCTCGGGGGTGGCATTAGTGCCTATGGTTGGGTGACAATATTGCTATATTGTCTATGGTTAAATGAGCACACCCAATTTACTAACAAAAATGACTACCCCAGATTTTCCATGGAATGCACTCCATCATCGAGCACTTTTCCTCTCACAATAGGTATTTCACCCTCCTTACCGAGCCCCCCTGTGCTCAATCGAAACCAAGGATTTTATTCCTCCGGGGCATATTAACTGGTTCAAAAACCCTATTCCTACCCCCAATGCTTTTGAAGAAGGAAACATGACCAACATCTCCCCCACAGTCAAAATTGACATTTCCATTAAACCAAGCATCATAGAAGAGATCATCATAGGCGTCGTATGCTCCCCTAAAGAAATCATTGCTTACAAAGATCTCTTTCAATAATACCGGGATATTTTTTACCAGTCATATACAAAGATGCCTGACCTCGATCCTTCTATAGTAGAACATCAAATCAACACATGGTTGGATATCGCCCCTGCTCGTCCAAAGAAACATCCCCTCCACCCATCCAAAATTACGGCTATCAAAGTTGAAATTGAAAAATTATGCACTGTCGGTTTCATTTACCCCATTGAGTACACTTCTTGGGTCTCCAACCCCGTCCTCGTTAACAAGAAATAGGGAACTATTTGTGTTTTCACAAACTTTCGCGACCTCAACCAATCTTGTCCCAAAGACAACTTTCCAACCCCTTTCATCGACCAAATAATCTATAATTGTGTCAACCACGAGGCACTTTCCTTTATGGATGGATTCTATGACTACAATCAAATTCAAATACACCTAGTAGATTAGTACAAAACCTCTTTTACAACCCTTGGCGCACCTTTTCTTATTGCGTCATACCCTTTGGGCTCAAAAATTTTGGTGCTATGTTCCAATGGGCCATGACCTATGTTTTTCATGATATTTCTCGCATCATTCTCGCTTATTTGGATGACTTCACTCCTAGAACCAAAAAGCGAACCCAACATTTTGTTAG
>JZKD02S1594211.1:53130-64586 GCA_000966675.3 Picea glauca
GTCTAGAGGATTCTCCCAACAAAAAGGAGAATACTATGATGAGACACTTTCTCCAGTAATCGAAGAAAAACAGTGTTCGTGAAGACAACTAGAAGAACCATGATTACAATACAATATGAGATTCAGAGGGAGAAGTCATTGTATTTGATATTGAGTTTCCTCCATGAAAGAAGAAAATCTGCCTTCTGTATCAACCACTCTCAGTTTCAGATGAAGTTGTTGCCATGATAGAATAGAAGAGCTACTCTCATAGTTCAGCAACTATAGTGAGAATATAGTAGTCATTCTTAGCTTCATAAATAATAGTTTCAGGTGCAGAGTCTCGGTTCTAGAAAGAACAGTTGTAGAGAAAATAGGGGACATACTCTCAGGCAGTGAGACACTTCTTTGCAGAAAGAACATGGAACCAACATGTGATTTTGCAGATTGAGTTGTAGTTGAGCAAGTGTACCAAGTTGGTACAACATGATGTGAAATTTTGGTTTCGAAGTATAGGACAGGAAGACTCATGTATGCAAGTTGAAGCAAGCTCCAAGATCTTGGTATGACAGGATTGATAGTTTTCTGATGAGCTTGGGATTTACCAAGAGTAAAGATGATCCCAACCTTGACTTCAATATTGAGAATGATGGACTAGTTATATTGTTGCTATATGTGGATGAATTGTTCTTGACAAATGGAGAAAAACTCATCACATATTGTAAGAAGAAGTTTGTCACTGAATTTGAAATGAAGGACCTAGGCCCGATGCACTATTTCTTAGGTCTTGAAGTATGACAGAGCCCATAAGAGATTTTCCTTAATCAAGGAAAGTATGTTGTGGAAATTATGAAGAGATTCGACATGATGGACTGTAGAGCCATGTCCACTCCTATGGATATGAATTTGAAGTTATTGGTTGATACTTCATAAGAAATAGTTGATGTTACTCTATACAGACAAATGATTGGTTTGTTGATGTGTCTAATGAATACCACACCAGATATATGCTTTGATGTGAACACCTTGAGTCAGTATCTAGTGGAGCCCAGATGTGTTCACCTTGTAGATACAAAGCATGTGATGAGATAACTTAAGAGTACGTCGTACTATCACCTCTTTTATACTGGAGATTTTGAATTTAGATTGTATGGCTATACTGATTCAGATTGGGCTGGAAGTGCTTCAGATAGAAAAATCACTTTAGGATGTTGTTTCAGTTTAGGGTCAACCATGACTTCATGGAAAAGAAGGAAGCAATCTAGTATTTCTCTCAGTAAGAAAAAAGAAGAGTACATTGCAACATGGTCCTCCAGTTGTGAAGCCATATGGATTTGAAAGTTGTTGACAAGTCTATTTGACCTAGACATGGATGCTACCGTGATATTTTGTGATACCTAGAGTTGCATAAAGATGACAAAGAACCCAATGTTCCATGATAAGACAAAGCATATTGATATCGGGTACCACTACATTTGTGATATGGTATAGAAGGGAGTTTTGAAACTCCAATATGTTGGCACAGATGAGAAGTTAGCATATGTGTTGACTAACCCTCTATCTCATGTGAAGTTTGATTACTTCCGAGACAAGCTTGGTGTAGTCCGAAAGGACTTCCCTCGAAATGGGAAGTGACGTTTATGATACTATGGTATCTTGACCACCAGTAGGACAACTCGTTAGGATTTATATCCTAGGGGATTGATCATCCCTTGACAGATCCCATAAGGTCTGGATGGACGATATATCGAAGTGCCTGTGTATGTATATATTTGTTATGGTCAATAGTGTGGTATATCGTTAGGATTTATATCCTAGGGGATTTTATTATCCCTAGACAGATCCCGTAAGGTCCAGATGGATTGTCTATCGAAGTGCCCAATGTAGTTATTGTTGTTGCTATTGTTGTTGATGCTCCTGTCTCATTCTATTTCCATACATGTTGTTATTCCAGCTACGTGTTTTTGATGTTGATGTTCCAACTTTGTGCCATTGATGTTGTTTTTCTAGCTTCGTGTTGTTGATGATTGATGTTCCAACTTCGTGTTGTTGATTTTGTTGTTCTAGATTCATGTTGTTGATGTTGATGTTCCAACTTCGTGCTTTTGATGTTGTTGTTACAGCTTCATGTTGTTGATGTTGATGTTCCAGCTTCATGGTGTTGTTGATGATGATATTACTCCAGCTCTGCGTTGTAGATAATGATGATGCTCAGTTTCTACTGATGTTGATGATGAGAAAAACTTTTGATGATTTATAGATATGATAGACAATGTTCTAGATGTTGATGATGATGTCTCCTCCTCTTGATGTTGTATTGAGTCTAGTCAGTTGTTATTGATGTTTTCAATAGAATACCCTTCTTGTTAAGGGGGAGTTTTGAAATATTGTAACTTAGAAGAATATTCTACCTAAGAGGGAGAGTTGAATAATATTGTTATATTATATTTATTAGTTATGCCCTATTGTGTCTTTGTAAAAGTCGTCCCTTTTGTGCCTTGACAATTAAATGTAAATTAAAAGGGTAATGTGATAGGTCGGACCATACCTAATTAACGGAGGTCATACTACTATTTATAAAGGAGGCTCACACCTCATTTTCACACTCACTCATGTGCTCTGCAACAAGAGGAAAAAGTGTGCAATTCTTCGAGGAGTAGTTGTTGCAACTGGGGGTGACATCAAGGAGGGTTTTGGTCTATCTCTTGGTATCTCTTGGTTAAGTGGTGTGCTACTCTTTCATAGTGAAGAAGTAGAATATGATCTTCTTCTTTGTTTTTGGTCTATCTATACTGATGAAGGTTTTGTTGAGTTTTCTTCCTCATGAGGGTTTCCCAGTATAATCTATGTGTCTCTATTGTTTCTGTGATTGCCTCTATTTCAGTGATCTTATTTATGCATCTAATATGCTAAATGATTGTAATAATAAAGAAGAAATGTAACTATTAGTTGTATAAGTAAAAAATCAACACAACGAACTTCTATGAAGGTTTTGTTAGGTAGCTAGAGAGTTAGTGGGGGGGGGGAGTGGAGGGCCCATATTTATAATAGTAGAGGCCATTCAATGCAAAGTGGACTAGGTCCACTATAATATTAAATAAGGCCCACTGTGGTAGTTAGATATAATAAATGGGTAGTTAGATATAATAAATGTAAGATAACTTCTTATAAGGTTCTACTTCTAGAAGATTCCTCCTCTAGAATGTTCTTAGGTGATGGTAGCACTATAAAAAGGGGTTCAAGCAATGTAATGGGATATGAAGATAAGTATTGTATTTGGAATGGTATCTCAATAGGAGGAAGCCCCCTCGAAGAGTCAAGTGAACATGAGAGGATCCCTTCCATAATAGGATCCATTGTATGGTGTTTCCCTACCTCAAGGGTTTTGATATAATAAAGTGGTGGTTTTTTGTATTGTTCTTGTATATCTACTGTGGTGTTTTTGTATTCAGTCTTTGGTACTTAACAGTTTTCATCTCTATGAATTCCTCCAATATTCACTACGATTCTTCATGCTTCAAACAAAAATATGCCAAGCCATCCACTACCTTAGCCAGATCTCCGACTATGTCTCCAACATCGACAAGACTCCATTCCATTGACACAAGTCTCCTTTAATTTTTTACATTGGGATGTCCAATCATCACTCCAATCATGCAAGTTCATCCTCACAAGGTTGTTTTCTTTAGTTGTCTGCAAAAAACAACCACAAGAAGGGAATCCGCATACCACCTTCCTTCCTACTCATGGTAGGAATCAAACATGGAGTATGTCTTGAGAAAATGGCCAAACTGTCCATGTGAGGAATAGGTGCTACCATTTTCTTTCTCATGAACTCCTATCCAACCAAAACATCTAAATCATCCATAGGAACAATAGTGAAACTCATCCTTCCACACCAATCCCCAAGCTTCAACAAGACATTCGTTTCCACACCAATGACCCTCTCTACACCTGAGTTCACTTGTTTGAATGTTGTCTGTGTTATCCTAGGTTACAACCCAAGTCTCTACACCATAACCTCCCTTAAGAAGTTATGAGTCATCCCATTGCCCGCCATAATTGTCACTAATTTCCCATTTAGTTCAACCTGCACATAGAAAAATATGCATGGATCCACCTTCCATGATAGCATTCAAGACCCACAAGACCCCAATATATGGGTTTTCCACTTTCTCCAAAATTTTCAAATTTTGTTTCAAGGGATAATTCTTCTCATAGTTTTACTTGGCACAAATCCAACATGAAATCAATTTTTTCTCTTTTGGTGCATCCGTCTTTTTGGCATTATCCTCACTAGCATTGGATGTCTTTGTCTTTCCTTTGTCCTTCTTCTTCCTCTTCCCTTACTGTTACTTCTCAACTTGGGCATCCTCACTACTCCTAGGACCTGTCTTGGGTTCACCCTTGAAGTCCGACATTTTTTCCATTGCAGTGATGTTTGTCGCAAGAGTCTACACATTCCTATGTTGCAACTCACTCTACACCCATAGTTGTAGACCATTCATGAAGTGGAAAAGTCTTTCTTCTTCTAATTTTTTCTCTAACATGAGTCATGTGAACTCCTTGATGTAGGTTTGGATCTTACCAACATGCCTAAGTTCCAACAACTAATTTCTTGCGATCCATGATTGGTTTCTTGGAACAAACTATGCCTTAAATGATGCCTTTGTCTCTACCCAGTTTTAAATCTTCTCTATGGTTCTCCCAGCTACCAATTCTTCTAGTTGGTTCCTCCACTAGAGATTAGCATTCATTTTCAATAACATCACAACAACATTCACCTTAGCTTCATCTGAACTTATGTTCAACTGCTCTAAGTATAGTTCAATGACCCAATAGAAAGTTCCAAGCAACTTAGCATTGAGAGTACCATCGTATGGTTCAAGTTCCTTTATCTTGATCCTCATTGGCATGAAAATTGAACTCTATCCATTGGCTAAAGCTCATTTCAACAATGTGATGATGTCATCTTGGTATTTCAACTTCTGTGTCACTGAGGCTAGTGCATCCTCTACTTTCGTGAGTCTATCCTTAACATTGTCGGTTAAGGTGTCGGTGATCATGTTCATGGTCACTTGGCACTCTCGCACAACTTCATTAAACCCATGCCTCATCTTGCCTATCTCATTCTCCATCCGTTCAATCTTCTCACCATGATGATACATTGCGTCCATAAGTTGATCCTTTATTTTTCCTATCTTGCGCTCCTTCTTGGTGTCAATTTCCATCTACATGTGACCTAGCTATGGATGGCCCTCTAAGTATATTCACTCTATTTGCAAGAGGTTCAGCCAAGGCACCCAAGAATTTTCCTCAAAGACTTCTCCAAAACTCTGTGATTAGATATATGACAAGTTCTGCAACAAGTCTTACTATCGGCTTCCTTTCCCAAGTGCTCGATTCACCCCACAAACTTTGTTCCTGGTCTTCCCAAGGCATGCACACAATTTTAGCACTTACTTCCATAGAAAACCAACCAAGTCTTCACGCAGGTTATATTTGCGATGGGTCATTGGATCTCACCAAACCATTCACAAGTCTGCACCCAAACTATCTCCGTACTTGCACCCTGTCACCATTGTCACCACCACAATTGTAGAGCGAGCTTCAAGCTATGATACCACCTATCATTGAGATAGTGGTGAAGATCCCATCAACTGTTCACCAATCCTTCTTCAAAATTCTGCGATGAACAAGGTCGGGTAACACCTATCACAACCCCACGGGATGCCTGCCTAAATCTTCCGATCATACAACTCCTGAGTTCATGCAACACTGCGAAATTTTTCACTTGACTACTTGGCAACACCAAGGACACTTCACCTAGACTACACCTCTTCACCTAGATCATACCCATACTTTGTTCTAGGCTACAGGCAAGTCACACTCTTACTCTATGCAACTGACTTGTATGCTTAGAGAAATTGTTACTAGTATTAACACTTAGTTATTTAAGAATACATCTAAGAACATGTGAAACCAAGCGAACACTTACGAAACAAACAAGAGACAAACATAAATATAGTGTGGGTGACACAAGACATGCCTAACTCCCGACTAAGTCTTATTATTGCAAAACAATTACAATATGATCTCTATTGGCTTAGTTTATAGCTTGGGTAGAGTTGCACGACTTGCCTCACCTCACCAAAACACTCATACACAGATTGGCCCCACCAAGGCTCTCTGTCGCAACAACTTTTAGAGCCCCTATGGTGCACCCCAGACGTGTGCCCACCACAGACTCGTCATCTCTTCTATGTCGCAAGACTTCACCAAACTAATAAAAACTTTCGGTTATGCCTCATAACATGCCTCACCCAGACCTGCAATAAAACTTCCCTAAAGTCCCCTTGTGCATCCCACTCCTAGCTACTTGTCTTTCATGTCTTCAGAACTATGTCTTATGTTCTTCCTTGCCTTAGAACTCTGCCTTGATCGCTTGATTTTCTCCCTTCTATGCCTTGTTTCCTTTCTCCTTCTTGGTTGTGTGACTTGTGTTCTTTATATAGACTCTAAACGTCTCCTTTGTGAATCGCCGTATCATTTAGGTGTGTTGCGCCCCTTCATAGACTGACACGCCCAAACGAACCGGCAGGCTCCTTCGTAGACTCGCGTGACCATGAACCCATGCGTTCATTGAACCTTCACATTTTTTGGGACCAACACGCCCCAACCTTGGGTGCGCTCCTCATGCCGACACACCCCAACCTCTTTGGTTTGCCCTTTCCTTGTGTGTTTCCTTGTATAAGCCAAAGTCACTCTTCGTGGGTGTGTCGATGGGGTCATCCAACCTCTCCAACAAGCCCATGTTGCCAAGGGAGTGCGGGTCCACTCCTTTGGCGTGTGCCCAAGTCATCCCATCCTTGCCCAAATGCAACTCAAGTCTCCATCATCTATCACATGGAAAGTGAGGCATGTACCCCCTTACTGCCACACGCTGCCATTGTGCGCCCAAGTTGCTCTTGGCCATGCATATATGACTTCGTTCTCCCAACCAATCACATGCTCCTTGTGTTCTCTTTCCATGAGTCTACACAAGGAGCATGTGTGCTCAATGGGTGTCGTGAAAGACTTTACACCTTAGATGATGTAATATTTATTATGAGGTTAAACTAGTATATATATATATATATATATATGGGTTTTTGGAGTGCTTTTTATTCTTTTGAATCTATATAGATAGTAATGGATATTAATTATGGGAAGGTTGATAAGTTTAACTGTCGAATATTAATGATTTGAAGATATTTTCTAAAATTTAATGTTGAAACTTGGTTTTCGAAGCCCTTAATTTCAATATGTAAATTCGACACATTAAAAGTGTGATTTATCTTAAATGATGATTTTCTTTTTTTAGTTTGTTTCTAAATCATACATTTTAAACCAGAAAAAGGTGAAGAAAATATGTTAACGTGCACCACATCAAAATAATTAGTAAAAATGGATATGTAGCTGCATAATATATGCACCGCCAAAAAGTTTAAAAAGTTGTAACAGTCCCCCAAAAAATCAATTATAACCTGGGGAGTAGGGCATTGTTGTATTTTCTCCACATTCAATGATCTAGCGAAAAAAATTCATTTATGTTGGATTGTATTCAGTTCTTCCATCTTATTAATTGGGCGAGAGCCAAAATAATCCTGATAATGTTTTGGCATGGCCATTGAATCACTCAAACAGGCTAACCGTTTTACAGCGTTTACAGTAGGATAACGCCTTACATTATTGTTCCATTTAAATAACCCTGGCCTGAAGTAGTTAGTTTGGGATCAATGGCATCAAAATAAACATTTCAATTATAGACATTCTTTTCTGGATTTTCACTGACAAGGAATAATAGGGTTCTAACAAAATACTTCGCATCTTCTATAACTTAAAAAAACACAAAGGAATTTTACCGAACAATATCAATAGAAGCAAGCTGTAACATTAATGTAAAAAAATTCACAATATTATTTCATACTGTGTAAACACCGAACAAATTCCTGAAAATTTGTTTAGATAAGCTGGACAAGTAATTCAGATACAGAGTATAAAAACGTGAATTGAATCAGAAAGTATGTTGTAATATATTTCTAGTGCAAATTAGGACAAAGCATTGATGAATTTACCTTTCACCTTCTCGTCATAAGTTTCCTTGTCCTGCAGCATTAAGGCCTCAGCCATCCAATTTAAAGGATCCTTTGGATTAGGATATAATAGAAGGTGAGGAAGAATCCAGCCAGCCAGCCATCCAATCAATTTAATATATCGATGATTTAAAATCAGCCATTTGTGGGGGTTTTCACGATGACAGCGGGACTGTAGAGCTCATCATTTTTCCCAGTGTACTCAGATTGCTACCAGATCAGTTCCATAATCCATTGGGTATCTAATTTTGATATCTTTATTTTGGTACATTATATGTGGTGTTTCCAATGGATATGCACTCTCAACTCAAGGAAATTCCACGCATGATTGAAGCATTCAAATCCCAAATGCATGACACTCAAGAAGGTATCAAGGATGATTTTCGTAGTATTCATAAGTCCTTGGCTAACTTGAAGGAGAAATGTACTTTTATGAACATCATGAACGAATATCATCAAGAAGTGTGTTCTTTGTATGCTTTGGAGGATGATTGTGATGATTGGTATATGGATATTTGTCATTTCTGGGATGACAACCACTTCCATCTTTTATTTGATGACTCTCTTTCACCTCATGTAGAGCACATTATGGAGAGAAATCCATTGCCTTATATGCACACTATTTTTCAGTATTCTCCAGTACTAGTGTGTTATTCAAATGATTTTGTGGATATATATGGATGTACATATTTGGATCCCCGTGATCAATGTAGATCTTTGGAGCATCATTTTCAGTTGGTTCTTGAGTTCATATATCTTTCGCGTGGAGTTCACATGAGCACTTGGACATGCGACCCCATTTCAAAATCAAAGTTGGACTACTTCAGCATGATGGTTTTCATTTCTCCATGTGACCCTAGTTCTCTAGTCTACTTCAGCACTATGGTTCACACTTATCCATGGGACCCTGGTATATGGTTGTACATCAAGCGTTGAGGACAATGCTTTCATAAGGGGGATGGAATGTTAGGTAGCTAGAGAGGTAGGGGGGGGGGGGAGAGAAGGGCCCATAGTTATAATAGTAGAGGTCATTCAATGTAAAGTAGACTAGGTCCACTATAGTATTAAATAAGGGCCACTATCATGGTTAAATATAATGGGTAGTTAGATATAATAAATGTAAGAGGACTTCTTAGAATGTTCTACTTCTAGAAGATTTCTCCTCTAGAATGTTCTTAGGTGTTGGTAGCAGTATATAAAGGGGTTCAAGCAATGTAACATGACATGAAGAAATGTATTGTATTTGAGTGGTAACTCAATAGGAGGATGCCCCCTCGAAGAGGCAAGTGAACAAGAGATGATCCCTTCCATAATAGGATCCATTGTATGGTGTTGCCCTACCTCAAGGGTTTTGATATAATAAAGTGGTGGTTTTCTATATTGTTCTTGTATATCTACTGTGGTGTTTTTGTATTCATTTTTTGGTACTTAACAATTTTCATCTCTATGAATTCCTCCAATATTCGCTACGTTTCTTCATGCTTCAAAAAAAATATGCCAAGCCATCCACTACCTTAGCCAGATCTCTGACTATGTCTTCAACATCGACAAGACTCCATTCCATTGACACAAGTCTCCTTTCATTTTCTACATTAGGATGTCCAATCATCACCCAAATCATGCAAGTTCATCCTCACAAGGTTGTCTACTTTAGTTGTCTGCAAAAAACAACCACAAGAAGGGAATCCGTGTACCACCTTCCTTCCTTCCTACTCATGGTAGGAATCAAACATGGAGTATGTCTTGAGAAAATTGCCAAACTATCCATGTGAGGAATAGGTGCTACCATTTTCTTTCTCATGAACTCCTATCACAACAAAACATCTAAATCATCATAGGAACAATAGTGAAACTCGTTATTCCACACCAGTCCCCAAGCTTCAATGAGACATTCGTTTCCACACCAATGACCCTCTCTTCACCCGAGTTCACTTCTTTGAATGTTGTCTGCGTTATCTTAGGTTACAACCCAAGTCTCTGCACCATAACCTCCCTTAATAAGTTATGAGTCACCCCATTTTTCGCCATAGTTGTCACTAATTTCCCATTTAGTTCAACCTGCACATAGAAAAATATGCATGGATCCACCTTTCATGATAGAATTCAAGACCCACAAGACCCCAATATATGGGTTTTCCACTTTCTCCAAAGTTTTCAAATTTTGTTTCAAGGGATAATTCTTCTCATAGTTTTACTTGGCACAAATCCAACATGAAATCAATTTGTTCTCTTTCGGTGTGTCCGTCTTTTTGGCATTATCCTCACTGGCATTGGATGTCTTTGTCTTTCCTTTATCCTTCTTCTTCCTCTTCCCTTACTGTTGCTTCTCAACTTGGGCATCCTCACTACTCCTAGGACCTGTCTTAGGTTCACCCTTGAATTCCAACAGTTTTTCCATTGCAGTGATGGTTGTCGCAAGAGTCTGCACATTCCGATGTTGCAACTCACTCTGCACCCATAGTTGTAGACCATTCATGAAGTGGAAACGCTTGTCTTCTTCTAACATATCTTTTTTCTCTAACATAAGTTCGATCATGTGAACTCCTTGATGTAGGTTTGGATCTTACCAGCGTGCCTAAGTTCCAACAACTAATTTCTTGTGATCCATGATTGGTTTCTTGGACCAAACTATGCCTTAAAGGATGCCTTCATCTCTACCCAGTTTTCAATCTTCTCTATGGTTCTACCAGCTACCAATTCTTCCTCCACTAGAGATTAGCATTCATTTTCAATAACATCACAACAACATTCATCTGAACTTATGTTCAACTGCTCTAAGTATAGTTCAATGCCCCAATAGAAAGTTCCAAGCAACTTAGCGTTGAGAGTACCATCGTATGGTTCAAGTTCTTTTATCTTGATCCTCATTGGCATGAAAATTGAACTCTATCCATTGGCTAAAGCTCATTTCAACAATGTGATGATGTCATCTTGGTATTTCAACTTCTGTGTCACTGAGGCTAGTGCATCCTCTACTTCCGTGAGTCTATCCTTAACATTGTCGGTTAAGGTGTCAGTGATCATGTTCATGGTCACTTGGCACTCTCGCACAACTTCATTAAACCCATGCCTCATCTTGCCTATCTCATTCTCCATCCATTCAATCTTCTCACCAGGATGATACATTGTGTTCATAAGTTGATCCTTTATTTTTCCTATCTTGGGCTCCTTCTTGGTGTCAATTTCCATCTACATGTGACCCATCTATGGATGGCCCTCTAAATATATTCACTCTATTTGCAAGAGGTTCATCCAAGGCACCCAAGAATTTTCCTCAAAGACTTCTCCAAAACTCTGTGATTAGATATACGACAAGTCCTGCAACAAGTCTTGCTATCGTCC
>JZKD02S1594211.1:94090-115047 GCA_000966675.3 Picea glauca
TAGATTGACTTTAGTGAAGTCAATGCTCGAAGCAATTTTAGTTTTGTGGCACACTTTAGCATATTTAAAAATGTATTTTAGAGAAAATTAAGAAAAGAGTGTTTAGATTTTTATGGATTGGGAAAAATCCAATTGAAGTGATTCCACTAGTCAAGTGGTAGTAAGATGAAAGTGGAAGGAGGATCGAGTTTGAATAATATTCATTACTTTAGGAAATCTMTAGCAACAAAAAKCCTATGGAGAGTCATCACCTAGGAAATATTGTGGCAAGATATAATAGTTTAGAAGTAYATAAKCCRAGGTCAGYAGTRGATTGGATTAGAAGYAAAAGGAAATCCATTGACAATGTGTTATAGTGCAAAATTCCACTACTATGCATTTATGATATTGGCATGTACTCATTTACACATATACCAACCATTTTTGTCGAGGTTCCTCTTAAAAAACACTTTTTTGTATGGTGTACACACCCTAATACATATGTAGATCGTGTACATATGCCAGTTTCATACCTGGAAGCCCACATATACTCTAAAAAATTGCAAAAAATAATAAATTACGTGTTTTCCGGTGGAGTTAGCCCAGCCCGCGTACATCCGCAGTTTGCCTGTGCATAACACATGTATCTGTTCTTTTGAATAGTTTTTTTCAAAACAAAATCTTTACTTCGAGGAAATCTTTAGTCTCTCAGGTCCTCCTGAGTACCAGAGACCTCTGTTAACTATTGTTGAGAGAGATTTAAGTCTCATATTGTCTATGAAGTTGTAAATAAATCTTCTTGTATAGTTTTATTTGTCTCTTTTTGTCTGTTATCAAGGTTGAAGGTCTAATTTTAAGCTTTAGGTTCTCCTTTGGATTCTAGTGAATCCCTGCTTCCTGGTAGTGTCTTAGAACTAAGTCAGTCTCTTGATTGTTCTCCTTCTCTCTTGGTATGCTTTGAAAAGAAAAAAGAAAATGTTTTTTTGTTTTCATTTCATAAGCATATAAAAAAAAATTAAAAAAAATTGTAGTTAAGTGTAAACTTTTTTCTCGTCCCTTTCCCTTGTATTCATTTTGAAAAAGAAAAAGAAGTTTCTTAACTGTACTTGCATGCTAATTTTCATTTTATGCTTGGTTTTAGTATCTTAGGTTGTCTTTATAAAAGAAAAGAGTTCTCAACCCAAAGTTCCTTCTTGTCATCTTCCTTGAAAGTTTAAATAGTTGCATCACATTTGGAACAAAAAGGCATTCTAGGATAGATTGCATATTAGGATATTGGTTGTAATTTTAAAAAGTTTCCACCTTGAAAGTTAAAAGAGCCAAATCTTGCCCCCCGGGGGCAGCTCAATTGGCAAGTGCCGTGAAAATGAAGTTCCATGAGGTTTCGAGTTCAATTCCCCCCGACTTACCTTGTGTGCCGCGTAATGGGCATCGTGGGCACACCTGGAGGTTATAGTGGTAGCGGTTGGATAACACGGCCACGTGCCCAACTAGTTGTTGATTCCTCCAGACACACTAAAAAAAAAAAAAAAGAGCCAAATCTTCATTTGTAGGACATAGTTTGCTTGCATTTTCATTTAAAGAACAATGTTCTAAAATCTCATTAACTCTTTGCTTTCATCTCTCAAAGTACACCACAAGTTTCACTACCGCAACCTTGAGTAATAAAGCCTCTAAAATTAACGCTTAATGTTAAAATCAATTACTAGACTTTTTCATTTGTATGCTACACCAATTACGCTAGTCTTTAGGGCCTTGTATTAGGTGTGGAGAGGAAACTCTTCAAGGCCACTAAATAAACTTAAGAGTCTGATATAGGGAGTATTGAAGTCTAGCGTTGTAAAATCTAGCCAGGACACCCCTATAACACAAGGGCTAAACACAAGGTCGTGTGAGGACACGACCTTGTCTCGTTGTCCACAACCTCTTCAACCTGCAATCAACCCAGATTTCTCGTTGTCCACAACGCCAAGATTTCAGCCAAGTACTAGTCTCGTGATGACAGTAGCATATCTCAGATGGTAGGAGAGAATAATGGACAATGCTCCAGCTCTTAATCTATCCAGGCACATGAATGATGATGGAAACAACAAAGTTAGAGTAAGGTACAATGCTGGCTTGGGTAAGGTACAGTGCTGGCTCAGGTAAGGTACATGTGTGGTGTTCATGACAAAGACGTACTGAGTACAACATAGGTGCAATGATGGTAATGGGAAATTACAGAGGACAACTCCCCAATTCGTGAGTGAAGCAAAAAAATGTTGAATGATGCAATTTTCCCCAAATATATGTGCATGTGCCTTTTAAGACACATGGAATCCAAGGGACTCTCTTGTCTCCACTTTTAATTCATTCCATTCCCATAGGAACTTAGGATATCATAAAATTATATCCCTACCTTAGACCTTAGGAATAATAATATAATATTCCTTTGGGATTAATCCCTCTAGCTTAGCCCCTTCCTAGACTCTTAGCCCTATTTCCCTTCCCAGTGGAGTTTATCCCCCCATACTCATTTGTGGGTCGGTATGCAATAGTGATGTACTTTATTAACGATACGAGTGTTTAGATATTACAATAATAGGCATGATGACATTTAGCATCTAGGATCTCCGACCTAATAATCACATAGGCCTTCTGGGCTATAATAACGAAGCTCACCTACCTATAAGCATATTTGCATTTATATTTACAATTGGGGTTCATCCTAGGGGTATTACAACAACCCTAGGGGAGGTAACAATCAACATTACTAAATCTTCTATATCATTTTTAGGTTAACACATAGAATTAGAGAGAGAGATATTTTTCAAATCCTTCGATTCAGAAGCATTCACTTCAATGAGATTTCCAATATTTGGGGCTCCCTCTTAAACCCAATGGTTATGGGGAAAAGGATTGTGAATGGATGATTAAAAAAATTGAGGCAAGATTCAAAATTGGTGAGACATGTGGTTATCAAGTGGGGGTAGATTGACTTTAGTGAAGTCAATGCTCGAAGCAATTTTAGTTTTGTGGCACACTTTAGCATATTTAAAAATGTATTCTAGAGAAAATTAAGAAAAGAGTGTTTAGATTTTTATGGATTGGGAAAAATCCAATTGAAGTGATTCCACTAGTCAAGTGGTAGTAATATGAAAGTGGAAGGAGGATCGAGTTTGAATAATATTCATTACTTTAGGAAATCTCTAGCAACAAAAAGTCTATGGAGAGTCATCACTTAGGAAATATTGTGGCAAGATATAATAGTTTAGAATTACATAAGCCAAGGTCAGCAGTGGATTGGATTAGAAGTAAAAGGAAATCCACTACTATGCATTTATGATATTGGCATGTACTCATTTACACATATACCAACCATTTTTGTCAAGGTTCCTCTTAAAAAACACTTTTTTGTATGGTGTACTCACCCTGATACATATGCAGATCGCGTACATATGCTAGTTTCATATCTGTAAGCCCACATATACTCTAAAAAATTGCAAAAAATAATAAATTATGTGTTTTCCGGTGGAGTTAGCCCAACCCGCGTACATCCGCATTTTGCCTGTGCATAACACACGTATCTGTTCTTTTGAATAGTTTTTTTCAAAAAAAAATTCTTTACTTCGAGGAAACCTTTAGTCTCTCGGGTCCTCCTGAGTACCAGAGACCTCTGTTAACTATTGTTGAGAGAGATTTAAGTCTCAGATTGTCTATGAAGTTGTAAATAAATCTTCTTGTATAGTTTTATTTGTCTCTTTTTGTCTGTTATCAAGGTTGAAGGTCTAATTTTAAGCTTTAGGTTCTCCTTTGGATTCTAGTGAATCCCTGCTTCCTGGCAGTGTCTTAGGACTAAGTCAGTCTCTCGGTTGTTCTCCTTCTCTCTTGGTATGCTTTGAAAAGGAAAAATAAAATGTTTTTTTGTTTTCATTTCATAAGCATATAAAAAAAAATTCAAAAAAATTGTAGTTAAGTGTAAACTTTTTTCTCGTCCCTTTCCCTTGTATTCATTTTGAAAAAGAAAAAGAAGTTTCTTAACTGTACTTGCATGTTACTTTTCATTTTATGCTTGGTTTTAGTATCTTAGGTTGTCTTTATAAAAGAAAAGAGTTCTCAACCCAAAGTTCCTTCTTGTCATCTTCCTTGAAAGTTTAAATAGTTGCATCACATTTGGAACGAAAAAGCATTCTAGGATAGATTGCATATTAGGATCTTGGTTGTCATTTTAAAAAGTTTTCACCTTGAAAGTTAAAAGAGCCAAATCTTCATTTGTAGGACATAGTATGCTTGCATTTTCATTTAAAGAACAATGTTCTAAAATCTCATTAACTCTTCGCTTTCATCTCTCAAAGTACACCACAAGTTTCACTACCACAACCTTGAGTAATAAAGCCTCTAAAATTAATGCTTAATGTTAAAATCAATTACTAGACTTTTTCATTTATATGGTACACCAATTACACTAGGCTTTAGGGCCTTGGATTAGGTGTGGAGAGGAAACTCTTCAAGGCCACTAAATAAACTTAAGAGTCTGAGATAGGGAGTGTTGAAGTCTAGCGTCATAAAAGCTAGCTAGGACCCCCCTCTAACACAAGGGCTAAACACAAGGTCTTGTGAGGAAAGGCATAGGAGATAAACCCTCCAAAGTCAGACTAGGCATAGTGGGGATCGTATTTGAGGGCCATTCTTGGGATTCTACTGACTGCATCTAACTACGGAGCATCGTGGACCTCGAATCCGTTCGGGATCCTCTATTGTCTTCTAGACCATTTTATTTATGCCTCCTTGAAAGGCTTCAGACATAGTTATCCTGCTCATACGATCTTCCCGATTGTCAATTGTACCCGCATCATGACTAACTGCGAGCTGGAAACCTAGTTTCCTTTTATATGGACTCACACAGGTGACAGTGGGGTATACCAAGGTACCTAGGACAGACGTTGGACCACGCTTTGCAGAGTATACCCGGAGGGTGTTTCCATGTTCGAGTTACACTTGCAATGGTAAGTTTCTTTAGTGTTGGTTGGAATAACTGTTCTTCCAACCATTCTCTTGATTGCTTGATTTATGTTTAGGGACTTTATAGTGTGTTCTCTATGATTTTCCCTATCTTTACCTTAAAGTGTCAATTTATGATTTCACAAAGTGGATGATCAATAACTTCATCGTTTGCGCAGGCTTCAAGACCTACCACCAGTAACTATAGAGCCACCACCTCCACCATTGAGGTGAAGGTTATATCAAGAATGTTCTTTCGAATCGATCAAGACACAAGAAATTGTGCTCGATCCTATTCCTAAAAAAGACACTCCTATATCATAGGTAACCCGAATTTCAGACCTCGAAGTCAAAGCTTTCTTTAGGCCCTAAAACCCTCCGATCACTGATCTCTTAGTGCCAGTCCTTGTTTAGATATCCCCTCCTCTGGTGACTACTCTTGATCATCGTCTCGTTAGGAAAATGGCTATGGAAGCGAATGATACTACCTGTATTAAGAGTCTTCATACTCCCATCCTGGTTGAAGGTGGAGGGGGTGTTATCACCATAAGAATTTTCATATAGGATCCAAGTTTCATATTTAGCGGGGGACTAAAGAAGCGTAGAGATATGGCGTGATTTGGAGTACTAAGCTACATCTGGAGGAAAAGGACCAATATAGAAAAGGCACAAAAGGAGGGCCCGACAGACTGTAGATCTTGAAACATTCTAGATCAATGGCTAGGACACATATTGAGCAATGAAGTAGCGCAGAGGATAATTTTTTGAGGGAGGGCTAGGGAAAATAACTCGGTTTCATTACGTGGATGTGTGGTGCCCTCAGAGGTGCATCCGGGTGAAAAGAGGGTGAGCGCAAAACCGCTGAACCATGCCCCGATGTCACATGTTCAAATGCCATTTGAATACGACAAATAAACAATTCATGTAGGGAAAGGCGACGATCGGTCAAATCACCTCACACCACTCGTTTAGGTACTTTATGTCCATGCGATGTCAGGTAAGCGCCTCCATATAACTAACTCAAAGGCTCATCATTCGAAATAGATTGGCCAAACGTGATAAACCAACTTACCTGCAGGAACTCTTGTCAGCAATTCATGATTAAAAATCAATGACTATCGCTCTTCAAAATATTGATGGCGTTATTCTACTCCAGGCAATCAATGCTTCATTCATAAGTAGAGTAATCTCAAACTGGATCAACTTCCTGATTTCTGTGAAGTTAAGGAAGAAAAAAATCTTGTTTTCTGCAAAACTGGGAGACATGGACAAATCTGATCAAACAACATCCAGTAAACCGGAATTTTCAACCAATATGGAGAATTCATCAATGAATAAGAGAGGGAGGTTGGTTGCACAGATACTTGCAACAAAATTCCATACAGATCCTGTAAGAGAACCAGAAGCAGATAAAGAGATCATATTAGATCCCATCATCAGATATTTAATCATCAACGAACACGTGGACAAATGCTACAAACGAGCAGTAAAGAAGAATTAGAGCAAGCGACATAAGACAAGAATCAAAGCTGAGGCAATCAAGAGCGTTGGGGAAAACCAACCAGTCTGGTTGAGCACTCTAAAGGAAGAAATCACCAATCTAGAATAAGTTCTCAGGTTGAATTGAGTACGTTTCAGAAAATTTTGGACATATGGCATTCAATGAAAAAACCTCAGATATGCCAGTCCTATTTATAACACTCCCTATAAAGTAGGAGAAAATTCGTTATGCGTTACTCCTTTTTTGTAACCGATCTCTATCTTTAGACTGTGTGGAAGTTGAGTCGTTTTGAATCCCAAGTGAAAATTTTCTATATATATCATTCCAAGGATAAAGAGAGTATGAGGGAAGAGGGGCATGCTCTCGAAGCAAGAATACTTTGTAAAATCATGGAGATAAACTGAATATACAATGCAGAAGAATTTTTTGAACTGTTTATGAAAAGATTCTAATTGGCTGTGATATCAGTTATGTTTTTTTTCATTGCATGTATTTCCCATCATCTTTATTCCATTTACATTTTCTTTTTTTTAAATTGCATAGTTAAAGGAACATGATTAATCTTATGGTGCTCTTGGTTTAGCAATCTAAACTGTGTGTATTTCCTCCTAACTAATTTAGAATTCATTTTAATATGCTCTGATGCAGTTATGTGTTTTCCTTTTTCCTCTTTCACCATGCAAATTTAAATTTAAACTAAGACTCATTGCCTCATTTAACATTTTTCCTCTTGATAGTTCAAATGATTTGTCACTTCTTTATTTATTTCTGACTCCATATCCCAAATGTCACCCCCATTTCTTCAACAACTTTATAAAAACCCCCAACATAAACCGAATCTAGCCACTGATTACCAAATAAATACCTGGTGACATGAGAGAGCCCTCTCTGAGTTGAGTAGGCTAGTGCATCAGCTCTAAAGTAGGTCGAAATAATTACCTCTCTCGTTTTTTAATTCAGTCAAACAAAATTTACAGAGTGCTAACATTCTGGTGTCCTTTCCATGGACGAAATTGAAAAATTTTCCCTGGGAAAGAACCACATGGTCAAGTTATAAGGTCTAAGAGAAACAAACACTTAGGCACATATTGGCTGTATTCCTGCTCTGGCAACTCCACACATCAAAAAAGACAGTTTGAAGGTGATTCCCTTCATGGAAGAATCCAAAAATTTAAATTTTCAATGGCGACTCCACTCGTAATGCAGAATCCAGCTTCCAAAACATTATTGGAAACTCCACTCAAGATTCAAATGCAATTCAGAGACTCCACTGGAATATGAGATCCCTTGACAAAGGTACGAAAAATCATTATGGAAGAAAACAAGTACTTAAAATTGGAGTTTTTCCAAGGCATTTTATTGTTTATTATAAGTTGCCTTTGGTCCTTTCCTGAACATGCTAGACAATTTTTTCTTTACCTGCTGCATGAAAATGACGATAATAACAATCTTGAAATTATATATCCTCCCCTTAAAGTTATACATATATCTCCTTAGTTTATCACTGATTTTGATATAAATGCCCCATCTAAGCCATGTGATAATCATGACCAAATTGATGATCCCCATGAAGCCAAGGCTGATATTTCACCTCATGTACTTGATCCAATGTACTCCAAGCATCAACATAGATACATCCCCTTGAAGCCACCCAAAGCCCCCCATGATTACTTACCTGTGTTTGATGAGGAACTTGATGCCATCTCAGCTGAAAAACACATCCAAGGGTTTGAGCATTTTATAGATTTGTTTGAGATTGATTATGAGGATGCTTGTATGAGAGACTTGTCTCGATCCTTAAAGGGGAATACCAAAGAATGGTTTAAAAATTTGCATCCAAAGACAATTAGCTCATGGGAGGAATTGAAGAATGTATTTTTAAAGTTTTGGGGCAGGAATAAATCTTTGGATCTACAACTTACAGAGTTCTATGCCTTAAAAAGTCAGAGTAATGAAACTATTTCTACATTCAACAGGAGGTTTTCCAGTATTTACTACAATTTTCCCAAAGAAATTCAACCCACTGAAACTGCTGCCATGCTCCATTATGCTGCCACTCTTCATCCAGATTTGTCTTTTCTCCTGATGGAAAGAAGACCTAAGTCTTTACAAAAAATGTTCAATGATGCCTGGGAGATTTAACACAATGTCCAAGCATGTGAACATAGCCAAAATGAGGGGCTGGATATTCAAGAATATGAAAGTGAATATGAACAAGAAAGGGTTGATTAGAATCTTGAACATTGAGTCAATAATATCATAGCTTCTCTTGAAGTTTTCAATGCTCATAATTTTGTTCACTATAAAATGTTTTCTAAAATCATTTTAAAATTAATTTATTTTCATAATTCTTATGGTAAAATGTTTTATAAACTTATTTTAAAGAATATATCACATACAAAATACATATTTTATAGAAATTAACAATCAAATATTATATTAGATACTAGACCAAAATATTTTCTCTAGAAAAAGAAGATTTCATGACGGCTCTGATTTGGATAAGGATATACTCATTACCACATGAATTATGGGAAATGTCGACATTAGAAAGTATACGAAATACCCTAGGGGCCTTTATCGAAGTCTTATAAGAAATGAAAAACAACAAGATACACATCCTATTTAAGGATTTGTCTTTACATGAACATACCAGTCACCCTCTCAGAGTCTATAACAATATCATATCAGGATAAAAGGTGGAGCCAAACTTTGGATTATGAACACATTCCTTTCAGATGTAGGAAGTATCATATTCATGGACAACTATTTAGAGATTTCCCCTTAAATGCCAAAACTGAATTAAGTAAAACTCAATAAGGAGCAAATGCATAAGGGTTTACCAAGATCCAAGGGAAGCATAAGAGACGACCAAATAAGCCAATCACAAATGAAGGGGACAATAACAAAAATGGGTTCAAATATTTGGAGGAGGGAACCAACCAGGAACGAATTGAGGAATAAAAAATAGAGTTATAGGACCCAAAAAGATAGAAACATCAGAAGAAAAGGGCATGGAAAAGTGTAGGAAGCCAAATCTAAATTTGTAAATAGGGGGGGGATAGAAAGCGAATTAGAGATGAAAGATCCGAAAGATTTTGAGGAAGCGAGAGTGAAGAACAATGATGAAGAGATGACCCATGAAATCGATCTAAAGAAGGTGGAGTTAGAAATGTAAGTACTGAAGGAAGTACATGGAGAACAAGAAGTTAATGGCATGAAAATAGGACAGCTAAGAAAACTACAAAGTGAAATACACAGGAGCATAGGTAAAGAGGTAACACCAGATATCCTTGTTGTAGCATCAGGAAGTATGGGGATTAATATAAATCCCATGAAAATACTCAATAAAACTTCTATCGAAGAAAATAAGAGGGGAAAAAAACCCTAGAAGTAGATAACCAAAGAAATAGGAGCACACCTAGTGGATTCAAGACAAATGATCAACCTACCAGAAAGATATAAATCCAACCCCAATCGAAGTGCTAATATGAAGATAATTCCATGAAATGTGAGAGGACTAGATTCCCTATATCAAAATAGAGGATGTTAAAAAAAAGTATTTCCCAGGAGCGGGCGGAGGTAGTAATGATTCAGGAAACAAAATGTGATAAGATCACCATGAAGAAAAATGCATAAACAGTCTAGAAAGGTTGAAACATAGAAGTGGTTGAAGAAGAGGGAAAATTAGGTCAGATGGCCATTTTGTGGGATCCTTTGAAATGGAATATAGAACTGCATTCCAACCTACCAATGATTATGACAATAAAATTAATAGAGGTAGGGAACCCGTATCAAGGGTACTTATCTAATGTGTACGACCCATTATCTCCAATATTTAAGTAGGGATTCTTGGCAGCTATAAACTACTTGAGAGCTATGTTTCATGATTAGCAGTGGACTATTGGAGGAGATTTTAATATGATCAATTCTCTATTGGGTAATAAGGGATGAATCAAAATACTTAATGGAGAGTGTGAAGCCTTTAGGGACTGGATTGAACACTACAAACTAATTGATATCCTAATTACCAATAGTGGCTTGTTCACTTGGAACACCAAAAGAAGTTCATAAAATCAAATTGCAGTTCTCCTAGATAGATTCTTGGTCACCGAGACATGGTTTCAAGAGAAACAAGATTTAATGAAATATGTTCTCCCTCACTATGAATATGATCACTGGACGATCCTACTCTCATGAGAGGGAAAACGGAGACCCAAGCTAAATACCTTCCGCTTTGGAAAATTATGGGTGGAGCACTCATATTTTATTCCAAATATCGAAAGGTGGTGGAATGAAAGAACAAATCTCTATGGCACCAAGATCTACCAATTTCAGGAAAGACTCAAGAATGTCAAGATGAGAATCAAAACCTAGAACAAGGAGGTATTCAGAAATATATTCAAGGAAAAGAGAAGACTGGAAACAAAGATGGAAGCGATGCAAATAGAAGCAATTGCAAGGGAATACATAGATGGGGCAAGGAACAGGGTGTATGAGATGAGAATATAACTGAATAAGAGAGAGAAGTAGGAAGAGATATTAAGGAAATATAAATTGAGAGTAATATGGATAAGGAAAGGGGATAAAAATACGATGCTTTTCCATAACTCACTCTTGCAAAGAAGGAACTGTTGATATTATGGTAGATACGGGAGGTATTTACCTCCACGTGTGAACCTGAAGAGAATAGAATACTCCGAGAAGTAAGAAGAAACCCTAATGAGTTGGCTAATAACCCTAGAAGACTTGTCGACTCAATAAGATAATTTATATTAGGTTATTAGCCTCCAAGAGAAGAAGTCGGCCAGAAGAAATAATAATATACTGAACAGATAGTACCTAGAAGGAGAAGTCAACCCCAGTAAGTCTGCCAAATTACTATAAACACAAGGCACCAGTTCTCATTTGTCATAGTCGTAGAATTACAGAGAGAGCCATTTTTGCGCAGTGCAGTTGCAGTCTTGTGCGTAAGTGTGGAGGAGAGTTGTTGGTGCAGCTGCTTCAGCTAGTAGTTACGTTTTGGCTTGGACTATCTCTTGGCTAGGGTTTGGACTATCTGATCAGCTCTTGTTTATGTGTTATCCTTGGGGAAAGGTGCACTACCCCTTTGTATGGCTATCTAGCCTAGGGTTTTCTTCCGGAATGATTCTCTGTCAAGGTTAAGGTGCTCGGAGGGTGGCTTCGGCATATGCTTGGGTGACAAGGGTATTGTCAATGGTAAAACGAGCACATCGACTTATATTCTAATAGGTTATGGGCCCGTACCTCCTTCATTCAGTCTAAACGCTGGAAGGAAACATAGCCGCTAGGATATTGAGCTCACTGAGGAACTACCGCTAGGGTTACTAGCAAAAGCAACTTCCAAGACACTGTCGCTAGGGTTACTAGTAGGAGCAGTTGCAGAAACCCTAATCCTCTTATTGAGGCACCTTAAGTGAAGAGATTTACTTAATCTCTTGACAGATCAGTGCACTCTAGCCTAGTGCTTCTGCTGATACTCTCAGCCAACCAAGATGTGAAGTTTGAGTTTGTGGTCAAATCTAGGGTTTGACCAAGTCAAAGTAGCCATGACTTATTCTATGAAGTCAAAGAAAAAGTTAGATGGAGCCTCTAAATTCAGAGCATGGAAGACAAGGATTGACCTCATCCTTTGTAAGAATAAAGTGTTGGATATTGTGAAAGGAAAGATCGTGAAGCCAAAGTTTGAAGAAAGAAAAGAGAAGGAACCACAGAACGTTGCAACTATGGATAAGTTCAAATACAATGATATCAATGCTATGAGTATCATAGTGGAATCTATAAAAGACCACTTGATACCCTACATCTCTCATCTTGACTCATTGAAGAAGATGCACGATTCCATAACAAATCTCTTCTCAGTCAGAAAAGGAAGGAGAAACACGAAGCATCATTTTTCGAAGAAAAAGGAACCTACAAAGAAGACTAAGCAGGATGGAAGAGACTTCTTCTTCTAAAGGTAACAAAACTCTTCTTATTTATTGTACATATCTTGTTTGCGTAATCTTTGTACATATCTTGTATATCTATCTCTTAGAAGATAACATATTCCAAGAAGAACTATGCCTATGGAAGAACAAAAAGATAAGAGTGGATATGATTAGATAATACACATGAAAGGATGAAATACAAATCATGTGGAAGCTATTGCAAGATAAGTTGAATCAATCATGAAGAGACTCAAAAGAAGAAAAGACAAAAAGAAGTCAACAATCGAGAGGAAATTGGAAAAAGACTTATGACGTTTTTGTAGAAAAGAACAAGACGAAAGCATGGAATCTGTTAGACAAGAAAGCCAAGAAAGTAGATAACCAAAGAAATAGGAGCACACCTAGTGGATTCAATAAAAATTCTCAACCTACCGGAATGATATAAATCCAACCCCAATTGAAGTGCTAATATGAAGATAATTTCATGGAATGTGAGAGGACTAAATTCCCTATATCAAAATAAAGGACGTTAAAAAAAAGGATAGCCTAGGAGCGGACGAAGGTAGTAATGATTCAGGAAACAAAATGTGATAAGATCGCCATGAAGAAAAATGCATAGAAAGTCTAGAAAGGTTGCAACATAGAAGTGGTTGAAGCAGAGGGAGAATTAGGTCGAATGGCCATTTTGTGGGATCCTTTTAAATGGAATATAGAACTTGTTGGCCCTTGACCAAGTTTTGAGGAATACTTGGTCATATTTGACCGTTTTTGGGACTGTGATAGCTAGTCAAAGATGGAGTGAAATGCAAAGAGGAAATTAGGGAAGAAAAACCTATTTTTTGGGACCTTTTTAGGGTTTTTGGGTTGATGTAAAGGGAAAGGGATGTCAGCCTGTGGGTTTACCCACGGTTAGGACCATTTTATAATCTATAAATAGATACTTAGGCAATGTAAGTAGAAGAGGGTAGTACATCTATGTGATGTATAGCTAAAGGCTTAGTGCTAGTAACTGGATCTATGTGATCGGATGTATATTGCAAGTTCTATGTGCATGATTGTAAGGAGTTTTGAAAAGCTAAGTGCAAGTTGTTGTAGTTTTGTGTTGAAGTGCAAGGAAGAAGGATCTAGTGAGTTGCACAGATCTTCTGTCCTGTGCAAAGTAAGGGTCATTGAAGCTCTATGTTGTAACTGCTTGACTGAGATAATATAAAGAAGAAGACTTTGTGGATGTATCCCCAGGGTGGGGGTGAACCATGGTAACTTTGTGTATTGTGCTCTGTGCTTTGACCTAATGCGTCAGGAGCAAGGGGGCTTTGTGGAAGGTCGCCAAATACTGGATGGTATTTAATTGTAGCCCATGAAACTATTCACTCACTAAAACCATCCAAGAAACCTGGAATGCTAATAAAACTAGACATGTCCAAATCATATGATCAAATAATATGGAATTTTCTACAAAGAATATTGGAGGAAATCAACTTTGATGTGGACTAGATCCAATGGATAAAATTATTGACTTCCTCAATGTTATTTTCCATCTGACAAGACTTTCAACCCATTAAGGAGGCTCAAATAAGGGGATCTATTGTCCCCCTATCCATACATAATTCTGGCAGAGGGGCCAAGGAAGTTTATTTATAAGGCTCTGTCAGAAGGGAAACTTAAACTCTTGAGAATCCAACCCAATTTTGAACTAGTTACTCACCTCCAATTCATGTATGAAAATATGCTCATGGGACTTCCCAAGGTGAGGGAGGCAAAAGAAATAAAAAACCTGCTAGAAATTTATAAAGAGGAGTCAGAACCCTAGATAAATTTAATAAAATCTCAAATTTGTTTTTTTAACACACCTATGGTAGTAAGCAGAAATATTACACAAATTCTAGGATTCCAACAAGCAACTCTCCCTTCAAAGTATCTAGGATCCCTACTCTTGGATAAAGTTATTTGAAATGTATCATGGACAAAGCTACTAGTGAAGTTAGAAGCCAAACTTACCAATTGGACACATTTCTTCCTCACCCTCCTGGGGTAGATCATGTTGATTAAATCAATCATGAGATTGATTCCCCTTTATCTCTTTTCATTCTTGGCAGATCCCAAAAGAATATTAAAAAATAATAAAAATATTCAACGAGATTTTCTCTGGGGGGGGGGGAACAAAAGAAAAAAAGTGGGTTCTAGTTGCATGGGACAAATTGTGCAAACCCAAATCTCATGGAGGGGTGGATATCAAAGATCCACAATTCATTGGAAATCCTTAATAGAAAAACTTTGGTGGAGGTGGTTAAAGAGCGCAAAATCTTAGTGGACCAAAACATGGAAGGAAAAGTACGTGCTCAACCTCCCCCAAAAAGATTTAATCAAGATGGCGGGAGATAGACCAAGATCGCTCATATGGCATAATGCATGGAGCAACAAAGTACTCATCCAAAAAAAGAGTTTTTGGGAGGTTCATAATGGTTGGTGTACGCTATTTTGGGAAGATGTGTGGGAACAATTACCCACCCTTGGAGGTAAAATATGTTTTTTACAGGTTTATCACTCCCTGTTAAGGTCAGGATGGATCCACATACATCAATACTAGAATGAGAGTGTGGATACATGAGAGGGATATGAGAGAATATGGAAAACACAAGATGAATGGCCTATCAATTGGAATGAAGAAACAAGAAAAGGGGATAGAAGAGACAATGCATCTACGACAAGTCAGAGAAAGAGAAGGAAATGATATTTTGAGATGGGGGAAGGAAGGGGAGGGAAATTTTAGGATATGTGAAGATTATTTGTTGGAACCAAGATTGGTAGAGGAAAATGAGAGGGAGGACTGGAAACACATATGAAAAGTTGAACTATGGCTAAATATATCAACTTTCTTATGGCTTGTTCTGTGACAAAAATTTATAACCTAAGAAAAAATCATCAGGAGGGGGTTTGAAGGCCCTTGTATTTGTAAGTTGTGTGCACAAGTTGAGGAAAATTTAAATCATCTTCTCTGTGACTATAGGGATGGGGAATTATTATGGGATAGAGGAGTGGAAATTTTCCGATGCTCTAACGAAGTCTAAAATGGTACCATCAAAAAATTTTACGATTGGACCCCTAAATCTTTATCAAACTATATTATAAAAAAAAACATGGATAATATTCCTAGGCCTGATAATGTAGAACTTGTTGAAGGAAAGAAACATAAGGATCTTTAAGAAAAAAAAAATCCCGTGAATGGACAGAGGGATATGGAGTATTGAACAAAGAAGAGGTGATAATTTTTAGAAAGACTAGGCCAGTGTTATAACTAGGCGGCTAAAGGCACCAAATAGATCAGAAGTCAAATCAAGAAAAAATGGACACCATTGCAAAAGGATTAATCAATTTGAACTCCAATGGGGCCTTGAAGGGTAACCTTGGCCCCTTTGAGGTATGGGGATTCTTTCACAATACAGAGGCAAAAATAACCTCTCTGATCACCTACAAGTTGGGGTTCAACACCAATAATGGGGAGGAATTATAAGGATTGATAAGAGGATTGACCAAAGTGGTGGATCAAGGATACAAGTCACTCATGGTAGAAGGGGATTCACTTCTGCTAATTTTAGTGCTAAAAAAATTAATAAACAGATCCAACCTGAAGAAAATATCTAAGAATTGGAGATTATCATTCAAGTTATTTGAAATAGCCAGAATAATACTGATCATTCTAGTGATCATTCTAGTGATCATTCTAGTGAATGTCAAGAGAAGAAAAACATTGTGGTAGATTATATGGCCAATGCAAGGGTTACTCAGTGAAATCAACATACTTTTTGGAAGAGGGGGGGCACCCTAGTGGAAATATGGCAAGAGGTCACGAAGCTAAGTGACAAGGAAATTCGTCCCATAGATGGGGTGATAGATGTCAAGATCAAGACTGTGTAAGATATGGAAACATGGAGGCTTGATAAGACATGGAAGATAGATGGAATGATGACTTGGACATGGGGTTCTCTAGAAGGTCCTTGAAAGTAAGTGTTGTCAGGTCAGAAATATGAATGTGGTGACAATAGGGCCAGAGAAAGTGAGGCCAACTGTTGGCACAGGGGCAGAACCGGGGTTCATCTCTAACAATGCACAAAAAATCCATAACTATTGGCCCTTTAGGCAACACCTGCGAAGTAGATAAAGTCTCACCCGAAGTATCTATAGGGGGTTTTAGGACACTAACTCTCACTAATTCTGCTCACTAACTCTCAAGACTTACAACATACAGAATACATAGATAAACTGACTGCTCACTAAAATTCTTTGTCACTAACTCTCAAGACTTACAACATCCATGGATTTGTTAAGAACTTAATATATGTTAAGAACTTAGGGTCGCGCCTTCATATTAACTATGTGAAGATTCTATTTCAATAATTTAGAAACAACTTCTACAAAAATTTACAAACCCAGAGTTTGAAATTTCAGACTTCTTGGAATCCTCACAACTGATACTTCTTCTCTTTATCGACATTCTACTACTACTTAAGTTCTTATACATATATAGACTAAACTGAGACTTCCTTTAGAAGCTCGCTGACTCTATGACAATAAATTTCAACTAACTCTCATTTGCATATCATAATAGAACTCAGAAAGATAAACAATGGATCATTAAATATTGCTCCTACTAACACTCATGTGTGCGACTCCTTGACAGATGGAGTTTGCCTAAGCATAAAGCTCACTATAAAATGTTTTCTAAAATCATTTTAAAGTTAATTTATTTTCATAATTCTTATGTTAAAATGTTTTATAAACTTATTTTAAAGAATATATCACATACAAAATACATATTTTTTAGAAATTAACAATCAAATATTATATTAAATACTTTTATATAATCATCTCATGGTATATTGTGATACATTATGATTGAGATTTATTTTAGAAATTAATAACTAAATTTTATAATAAAAATATATTTATAAAAATTATATACAATATCTACATTTAAAAGGAGAAGTACTTCATAATATATAGGATGGAAGTACTTCATATTCATGGACAACTATTTAGAGATTTCCCCTTAAACGCCAAAACTGAATTAAGTAAAACTCAATAAGGAGAAAATGCATAAGTGTTTACCAAGATCCAAGGGAAGCATAAGAGACGACCAAATAAGCCAATCACAAATGAAGGGGACAATAACAAAAACGGGTTCAAATATTTGGAGGAGGGAACCAACCAGGAATGAATTGAGGAATAAAAAATACAGTTATAGGACCCAAAAAAGATACAAACATCAGAAGAAAAGGACATGGAAAAGTGTAGGAAGCCAAATCTAAATTTGTAAATAGGGGGGGAGGGATAGAAAGCGAATTAGAGATGAAAGATCTGAAAGATTTTGAGGAGGCGAGAGTGAAGAACAATGATGAAGAGATGACCTGGGAAATCGATCTAAAGAAGGTGGAGTTAGAAATGTAAGTACTGAAAGAAGTACATGAAGAACAAGAAGTTAATGGCATGAAAATAGGATAGCTAAGAAAACTACAAAGTGAAATACACAGGAGAATAGGTAAAGAGGTAACACCATATATCCTTGCTGTAGCATCAAGAAGTATGGGGATTAAGATAAATCCCATGAAAATACTCAATAAAACTCCTATCGAAGAAAATAAGAGGGGAAAAAACCCCTAGAAGTAGATAATCGAAGAAATAGGAGCACACCTAGTGGATTCAAGACAATTGATCAACCTACCAGAAAGATATAAATCCAACCCCAATCGAAGTGCTAATATGAAGATAATTCCATGAAATGTGAGAGGATTGGATTCCCTATATCAAAATAGAGGATGTTAAAAAAAAGGATTTCCCAAGAGCGGACGGAGGTAGTAATGATTCTGAAAACAAAATGTGATAAGATCACCATGAAGAAAAATGCATAAAAAGTATAGAAAGGTTGAAACATAGAAGTGGTTGAAGAAGAGGGAAAATTAGGACGGATGGCCATTTTGTGGGATCCTTTGAAATGGAATATAGAACTGCATTCCAACCTACCAATGATTATGAAAATAAAATTAATAGAGGTAGGGAACCCATATCAAGGGTACTTATCTAATTGTGTACGACTCGTTATCTCCAATATTTAAGTAGGGATTCTTGGCATCTATAAAATACTTGAGGACTATGTTTCATGATTAGCAGTGGATTATTGGAGGAGATCTTAATATGATCAAATCTCTATTGGGTAATAAGGGATGAATCAAAATACTTAATGGAGAGTGTGAAGCCTTTAGGGACTGGATTGAACACTACAAACTAATTGATATCCCAATTACCAATAGTGGCTTGTTCACTTGGAACACCAGAGGAAGTTCATAAAATCAAATTGTAGTTCTCCTAGATAAATTCTTGGTCACTGAGACATGGTTTCAAGAGAAACAAGATTTAATGATAGATGTTCCCCCTCACTATGAATATGATCATTGGACGATCCTACTCTCATGGGAGGGAAAACGGATACCCAAGCCAAATCCCTTCCGCTTTGGAAAATTATGGGTGGAGCACTCATATTTTATTCCAAATATAGAAAGGTGGTGGAATGAAAGAACAAATCTCTATGACACCAAGATCTACCAATTTTAGGAAAGACTCAAGAATGTCAAGATGAGAATCAAAACCTAGAACAAGGAGGTATTCAAAAATATATTCAAGGAAAAGAGAAGACTGGAAACAAAGATGGAAGCAATACAAATAGAAGCAATTGCAAGGGAATACATAGATGGGGCAAGAAACAGGGACTATGAGATAAGAATATAACTGAATAAGAGAGAGAAGTAGGAAGAGATATTAAGGAACTATAAATCGAGAGTAAGATGGATAAGGGAATGGGATAAAAATACGATGTTTTTCCATAACTCACTCTTGCAAAGAAGGAATTGTTGATATTATGGTAGCTACGGAAGGTGTTTACCTCCACATGTGAACCTGACGAGAATAGAATACTTCGGGAAGCAAGAAAAAACCCTAATGAGTTGGATAATAACCCTAGAAGACTTGTCAACTCAAGAAGATAATTTATATTAGGTTATTAGCCTCCAAGAGAAGAAGTTGTCTAGAAGAAATAATAATATATTGAACAAACAGTACCCAGAAGGAGAAGTCAACCCTAGTAAGTCTGCCAGATTACTATAAATACAAGGCACCAGTTCTCATTTTTCACAGTCTCAGAATTGCAAAGAGATCTAGTTCTGCGCAGTGTAGTTGCAGTCTTCTGCGTAGGTGTGGAGGAGAGCTGCTGGTGGAGTTGCTGCAGCTAGCAGTTACGTTTTGGATTGGACTATCTCTTGGCTAGGGTTTAGACTATTTGATCATCTCTTGTTGATGTGCTATCCTTGGGTAAAGGTGTGCTACCCTGTTTTAGGGCTATATAGCCTAGGGTTTGCTTCCAGAATGATTCTCTATCAAGGTTAAGGTACTCGGAGGGTGGCTTTGGCATATGGTTGGGTGACAAGGGTATTGTCAATGGTAAAATGAGCACATCGACTTATATTCTAACAGGTTATAGGCCCACACCTCCTTCATTCAGTCTAAACGCTGGAAGGAAACATAGCCACTAGGATATTGAGCTCACTGAGGAACTACCGCTGGGGTTACTAGCAAAAGCAACATCCAAGACACTGCCACTAGGGTTACTAGCAGGAGCAGTTTCAAAAAACCTAATCCTCTTATTGAGGCACCTTAAGTGAAGAGATTGACCTAATCTCCGGATAGATCAGTGCGCTCTAGCCTAGCACATCTCCTGATACTCTCAGCCAGCTAAGACGTGAAGTTTGAGTTTGTGGTCAAATCTAGGGTTTGACCAAGTCAAAGCATCCATGAATTATTCTATGAAGTCAGAGAAAAAGTTAGATGGAGCCTCTAACTTTAGAGCATGGAAGATAAGGATTGACTTCATCCTTTCCAAGAATAAAGTGTTGGATATTGTGAAAGGAAAGATCGTGAAGCCAGAGTTTGAAGAAAGAAAAGAGAAGGAATCGCAGAACGTTGCAGCTATGGAGAAGTTCAAATACAGTGATATCAATTCTATGAGTATCATATTGGAATCTATAAAATACCACTTGATACCCTACATCTCTCATCTTGACTCATCGAAGAAGATGTATGATGCCCTAACAAATCTCTTCTCAGTCAGAAACATTGGACAAGAAATGAGTCTAAAGAATGAGCTCCGTGACATGAAGATGAATGATGATGACATCATAACATCATACTTTGTGAGAATCTCTTAGTTAAGAGATCAACTACAAGCTATTGAAGAGATCATCTCAGAGAAGGAATTGGTAAACATAGTACTCAATGGTCTTCCCAAGATGTGGGATGCATTTTCCGCAAGCATGAACACAAGAAAGGAGTATTTGACCTTTGAAGAACTTTAGACTTGTTGTTCTCAAGAAGAATCAAGGATCAATGCAAAAGAGAAACCCCAAAAGAAGTATGATGATCAAGCCTTCACAGCAAGATTCAAGAACTTCAGGAACAAAAGGAAGTTTGGCTCAAGGAGGAAGCCAAATCAAGAGAAAGAC
>JZKD02S1594211.1:126701-137366 GCA_000966675.3 Picea glauca
AGAAACCCTAATGAGTTGGCTAATAACCCTAGAAGACTTGTCGACTCAAGAAGATAATTTATATTAGGTTATTAGCCTCCAAGAGAAGAAGTCGGCCAGAAGAAATAATAATATATTGAACAGACAGTACCCAGAAGGAGAAGTCGGCCCCAATAAGTCTGTCGGATTACTATAAATACAGGGCACCAGTTCTCATTTGTCACAGTCTCATAATTGCAGAGAGAGCCAGTTATGTGCAGTGCAGTTGTAGTCTTATGCACAGGTGTGGAGGAGAGTTGTTGGTGCAGCTGCTGCAGCTAGCAGTTACGATTTGTCTTGGACTATCTCTTGGCTAGGGTTTGGACTATCTTATCAGCTCTTGTTGATGCGCTATCCTTGGGGAAATGTGTGCTACCCCTTTGTATGGCTATCTATTTTCTTCTGGAATGATTCTCTGTCAAGGTTAAGGTGCTCGGAGGGTGGCTTCATCCTATGGTTGGGTGACAAGGGTATTGTCAATGGTAAACGAGCACATCCACTTATATTCTAATAGTTTATGGGCCCACACCTCCTTCATTCAGTCAAAATGCTAGAAGGAAACATAGATGCTAGGATATTGAGCTCACAGAGGAATTGTCGCTAGGGTTACTAGCAAAAGCAACTTCCAAGACACTGTCGCTAGGGTTACTAGCAGGAGAAGTTGCAAAAACGCTAATCCTCTTGTTGAGTCATCTTAAGTGAAAATATTGACCTAATCTCCAGTCAGATCAGTGTGCTCTAGCCTAGCACATCTCCCGATACTCTCAGCCAGCCAAGACGTGAAGTTTGATTTTGTGGTCAAATCTAGGGTTTGACCAAGTCAAAGAAGCCATGACTTATTCTATGAAGTCATAGAACAAGTTAGATGGAGCCTCTAACTTTAGAGCGTTGAAGACAAGGATTGACCTCATTCTTGCCAAGAATAAAGTGTTGGATATCGTGAAAGGAAATATTGTGAAGCCAAAGTTTGAAGAAGGAAAAGAGAAGGAACCGCAGAACGTTGCAGCTATGGAGAAGTTCAAAGACAGTGATATCAATGCTATGAATATCATAGTGGAATCTATAAAATACCACTTGATACCCTACATCTCCCATCTTGACTCATCGAAGAATATGTACGATGCCCTAACAAATCTCTTCTCAATCGGAAACATTGGACAAGTAATGAGTCTGAAGAATGAGCTCCGTGACATGAAGATGAACGATGACGACATCATAACATCATACTTTGTGAGAATATCTCAGTTAAGAGATCAACTACAAGCTATTGAAGAGATCATCTCATAGAAGGATTTGGTAAACATAGTACTCAATGGTCTTCCCAAGATGTGGGATGCATTTGTCACACGCATGAACACAAGAAAGGAGTATCCACCATTTGAATAACTTTGGACTTGCTGTGCTCAAGAAGAATCAAGGATCGGTGCAAAAGAGAAACCCCAAAAGAAGTACGATGATCAAGCCTTCACAACAAGATTCAAGAACTTTGGGAACAAAAGGAAGTTTGGCTCAAGGAGGAAGCCAAATCAAGAGAAAGACATTTCAGAAATACAATGCTTCAACTGTCGAAAGTATGGTCACTACAAGAATCATTGTCCCAAGCTAAAGAAAAGGAAGGAGAAACATGAAGCATCATTTTCCAAAGAAAAAGGAACCTACAAAGAAAACTAAGCAGGATGGAAGAGACATCTTCTTCTAAAGGTAACAAAACTCTTCTTATTTCTTGTACATATCTTGTTTGCATAATCTCTATACATATCTTGTATATCTATCTCTTAGAAGATCATGTATTCCAAGAAGAACTATACCTATGTAAGAAAAAAAACATAAGAATGGATGTCATTAGATAATACACATGGAAGGATGAAATACAAATCATGTGGAAGCTATTACAAGATAAGCTGAATCAATCATGAAGAGACTCAGAAGAAGCAAAGAAAGAAAGAAATCAACAATCAAGAGGAAATTGGAAAAATACTTATGACGTTTTTGTAGAAAACAACAAGATGGAAGCGTGGAATCTGTTAGACAAGAAATCCAATTATATACTGCAGAAGACAATAAGGATGTAGATGGAAGCATGGAATTAGTTAGACGAAGGGAACTGATTATATGCACTCATACATGAAGCAAGGGTTAGGAGGGAGATAATCCTATGATCCATTGAATATGATGAAGTATATATTCATGATAATAGCCATGAAAGACAATACGTATTCTTCAAATAGAAGCCTTAAAGTATCCCTGGTTGTCCATCCACATCTGTGATCCTATGATGGAATGTTTAGGGCATGGAATCTATAAGAAACTCCATGGACCCGAGAACTAAAGAAATGTGTGAAGATTCCAAGAAAGAAAGAGAAGCCAGAACAACCAGTCATTTTATCAAGAATCACAAGATTGTCAACTTGATATAAACTCAATAAAAGAAATCAAGTAGAGGAACTAAAAGTCGTGATGAAGAACAGTGTATGGAAGACTTATGAATGAAAGCATTGCAAGATACAAAACTAGAGGTTCTCCCAGATGGAGGGAGAAGACTATGATGATTACTTGTTCCAGTAAACCAGACTTGTCTCTACATGAGTCATTATATCATCCGCAACATCCATGAGTTGGATTTCTACATCATATGAATGGAAAGAATGTTCTCCAGAGAAATTGAATAAAGAGCATATGAAGAGAAATCTCAAGACTTTGAGGCATACCAGAAAGAGACCCTTGTATAAAGATAGAAGAAGATAACTTGGTGGAGAACCTCCAGTGCACAACAGAAGCATGGTGAATATTTCCTATAACATCAATATGATTACTCAGTAGATCAGATCTCATGATGACAGAAGAAGTGCCACATGGATATGTTCCAGTTTTCCAACAATCATATACTCTATTGTTCAGAGCTACATGAAGCCTTCACAAAAACTCAATGTTCCAGACTAAAGTACATTTAAAATAAAACATTACAATATCTGTGATGAAGTCCAGAAAGGAGAAAGTGGTTCTCCAATACATATCTCCACATATGAGAAGATAAGCAGACATTTTGGTAAAGCTTCTATCCAAGATGAAAGAGTTTGTGTACTCAAGTTGGAGCTCGTGGAGACGACTTCCTTATTGAAAAAGGAAGAGATGAATCCCAGGTTGGGAGGGAGAACTGAAAACATTATTGAGGACATTCATTTTCAAGATTGAAAAATAGTCCACCTTGGACAGATGCTTTCATGTTCGGAAAGTGGTTTGAGATTTCTGACGGATAGTGATTTCCCATTGTGGTTAACATGGGAAATGGTCCAGATTGTTGATGAATCATAGGCAACGACTTCCCATTGTAGTTAACATGGGGGGTGGTCTAGGGAAGTCTCTCTTCTTGAGGGTTACTCAAGAAGACTGGCCCACCTCACCGGACAACAATTTCTCATTGTGGTTAACATGAGCAATGGTCTGTTTTGGAGGTTGATGCAGGACAATCTTTTCCTCTTGTGGATAACATAGAAAATGGTTTGGAAAATCATTCCTTAGGGTTTGTACATTCTCTCTAGGGTGGACTTTGATTAGTGTAGGAGGAATGGCCCAGGGTGGGGAATGGTCCAGGCTCAACAATCAGGGACAGACATTCCTTAGGATTTATACATTCTCTCCAAGGTGCACTTTGATTAGTGTAGGAGGAATGGCCCAGGGTGGGGAATGGTCCAAGCTCAACATTCCTTAGGGTTTATACATTCTCTCTAGTGTGGACTTTGATTAATGTAGGAAGAATGGCCCAAGGTGGGGAATGGTCCAGGTTCAGAAGACAATACAGTTATTCTTCCTTGCTTGAGAAGAATAGTCCAGATATCTCATTGTTCCACTCCGAGGGAAAATATTCTTTCAGATCTCACAGATGTGAGTGAAATATTGGCCCAGATAATTTAGTTTATATCATAACATTGTTTATGTGCAGGTTGTTATCAGATGTTTGTTATGAAGACTGTATGACAGTAGATGTATACTACTGTGGTGGATATGTTCCATTGTTCGTGACTATACGTTGTTGATCAAGTACTTCTGTGTTACTTTGTGTGGTAATGTACCACTGGATTGTAGTTATGTACTACTATGGGTAGACACAGTTGTGTTCTATTTTGTTCTGATTTCCCTGAAGACAATCAGTAGTTTATTGGAAATAATTATCATCCATATGAATGATGAACATAGATTTTCCAGACAGAAAATGGTTCAGAACATTTATTGTTCTAGATTAGAAGAATGGCTCTTGTATCACTCTATGGAGTGAGCATCATGTCTAATTACTCAGATAGAGTATGGTTTCGAGAGATGATGCAGTTGATGATGATGATGGTGGTCATGATCTAGTCATGATCTAGTCTATATAACTATGTTAATAACTAAATTTTATAATAAAAATATATTTATATAAATTTTATGCAACATCTACATTTAAACTAAGTACTTCATAATATAATATATAGGATGAAATTCTCTTAAATTAATGAAATTAAAAAAAATAACAATGATTTAAAAAAATTAGGATGATGATGATGATGGTTAACATCCATTAAGATCGATGATAATGGTGGGAGGAGTTGGTTAGAGGGATATGGTTTCTGTGTAGGGTTTCCTGCATAAGTAAGGACACGATGTGGGCGGGGAGCAATCAGATGAGGCGAAGTTTCATAAATGGTAATGTAGATGTCAGGAACGCCAAGAAAGGTAGGGTCCTCAAAGTCGTTGATGGGTTGGGTGCAAGTTGAGACTCTAACCTTCAAGGACTCGGTACTGGACAGGTCAAAAAAGTGTATAGAAGACATTGAAATGGGGGTGTAGGCAAGGGTACAGTCACACAGGAGGATCCCATTAGGGGGGGGCCAAGGAACAAGTTCGGTGGACAAAATAAAAGTGAATAGATGCCATGCTCGAACAACAAAAACTCCAAGGTAAGAAATCACTTCTCCTAATATAGGAAACTATATACAATATATGAAAGATTTTGCTCTAATTGGAAATTTCATGGGGATTTGGCCATCAGAGAAGGCTCTAATGGTATGGGTAAAATCACATTGGAAAGTGAAAGGATAAGTAAATCTAAAACTGGGTTCCAAGGGATTTTTTATAGCATTTTTCTATAAACCTCGGGATAGAGATCGAGTCTTCTTATGGAGCCAAACTTTGGATTATGAGCACATTCCTTTATGATGTAGGAAGTTAATGGCACGAAAATAGGACAGCTAAGAAAACTACAAAGTGAAATACACAAGAGCATAGGTAAAGAGGTAACACCAGATATCCTTGTTGTAGCATCAGGAAGTATGGGGATTAAGATAAATCCCATGAAAATACTCAATAAAACTCCTATCGAAGAAAATAAGAGGGGAAAAAACCCTAGAAGTAGGTAACCGAAGAAATAGGAGAAAAACTATTGGATTCAAGACAAATGATCAACCTACCAGAAAGATATAAATCCAACCCCAATCGAAGTGCTAATATGAAGATAATTCCATGAAATGTGAGAGGACTGAATTCACTATATCAAAATAGAGGATGTTAAAAAAAAGGATTTCCCAGGAGCGGATAGAGGTAGTAATGATTCAGGAAACAAAATGTGATAAGATCACCATGAACAAAAATGCATAAAAATTCTGGAAAGGTTGAAACATAGAAGTGGATGAAGAAGAGGGAAAATTAGGTTGGATGGTCATTTTGTGGGATCTTTTGAAATGGAATATAGAACTACATTCCAACCTACCAATGATTATGACAATAAAATTAATAGAGGTAGGGAACCCATATCAAGGGTACTTATCTAATGTGTATGACTTGTTATCTCCAATATTTAAGTAGGGATTCTTGGCATCTATAAACTACTTGAGGGCTATGTTTCATGATTAGCAGTGGATTATTGGAGGAGTTTTTAATATGATCAGTTCTCTATTGGATAATAAGGGATGAAGAAAAATACTTAATGGAGAGTGTGAAGCCTTTAGGGACTGGATTGAAGACTACAAACTAATTGATATCCCAATTACCAATAGTGGCTTGTTCACTTGGAACACCAGAAGAAGTTCATAAAATCAAATTGCAGTTCTCCTAGATAGATTCTTGGTCACTAAGACATGGTTTCAAGAGAAACAAGATTTAATGATAGATGTCCTCCCTCACTATGAATATGATCAATGGATGATCCTACTCTCATGGGAGGGAAAACGGATACCCAAGCCAAATCCCTTCCACTTTGGAAAATTATGGGTGGAGCACTCATAGTTTATTCCAAATAGAGAAAGGTGGTGGAATGAAAGAACAAATCTCTATGGTGCAAAGATCTACCAATTGTGTTTTAATGTCACGATGTGATGGACGGTTCTCATTTACTTCGAAACTTCAGCTATTCGTGGATCTTGAATTCTGGAGTAGCAATTCCTCCGGAGTGATTACCTCTCAAATAATTCATAAAGCGACGATGATAGCTTTCTATCGGTTAACATATCCACTTACACTATCCTTCCATTATGCTTAATCATCGCTTGAGAACTCTCCCGAAGTAGATCAACGGTCAGTGTTGACTTCGGCCTTCGACACTTGGGGTGATTTCTCCTTCACAGTGCTTCAATCTTCCAAAGTTCATTTCACCGAAGTAGATCAGAGGGTTGGATTTTATTTGCATGATGAAAAATTCTCATTCATTTCAGAACTTTGGGACTTCGGGTATTTTATGGTGGTGAATCTCCCGAAGTACAAACTCTCATAGTGACATTACTTGATGACGTCACTTGTTGATGTGGAACTGACTGAGTGGTTGCTACTTGTCACTTAGATTCGTGACTTACACATATCTGAAATGCCAACTGCACTTTGACACTTGTCATCATGTGATTGTGCCACATGTCCTTGCTGACGTAGTCTTGTTGACGTGGATCTCATCATGTGGCACATGTTCTTCTCCTGGATCTAACGATTTTCCTAACTCCCGAAATGTATCTCAGATCGACGGCTAAGAGTGACTTTGAAACTTCAGCCTTCAGGTGAACTCATATGTTCTGAATCCTTTTTCTCCGAAGTGGTCAGCGCCAAAGTTGACCACTATTTTAATCAAATGACCATCATGTATTGTCTAGATCTGATGGTCCTCATTCACTTTGGGACTTCGGGGCTCCGGCCTTCATCTTTTCTTATCCTATGCTTATAGTTTCCTTGATCCGATGGTCAAGAATGCTCTTGGAGCAGATCAATGATCAAGGATGATTGTGGGGTCCTCAACTAGCATGACGTTTAAAACTATCATCGATTTCCACAATGGAAACTACTCCTTTGGTAGTGGAAGTGATGTCAACCGTAGATCTATTGGTGGGTGACCATCAATGGTCGGTGTGGATTGCAGAACCATAAATTGCGCGTGGTTTAGTGTGGATCTGGCGCTTGTGTATCCAATGATCATGACTTGATCTGATCATTGACTAGTCCTCCAACGATCCTTCTCTTGTAATTTGATGGTCTAGACTAAATGCGGGATTGGAATTAACACAATGTTTAATTCTTCCTTCGTGCTCTGCAATCAATCCCTACCCTTGATTTGGCACTTACGTATCCAATGGTCACAACTTGATCTGATCGTGTTTCTGGAATGCACTTTCCCCTCTAAGCTTCATGTGTGTCATCTCTTTTGAGATTCTGATCTTCATTCGCTAACCTTCTCGAGCTCTTAATTTTTTAGGCCTTCTATACATGGATTTTCTGCTCTTTGTTCATACCAAATCATCGTTATAACGTAATGACATCGTCTATTGACATCAATGACAACATGTCCAACAGTGGTGACAATAGGGCCCGATCAAGTGACACCAATATAGGAACATGATGCAATGGTGAGGATAGATGGATACTCAACCTAGATATATGGTTAGTGAGTTTTTTAATGGAGGTGTATGTTGGGAATCTGAAGAAGGTGGTCATCAATGGGAGAGGTGGTCCGTACAGACACAACCCTTGTGGGAACCAAAGTCCATGAATCTTAGGTATGTGTGAGATTGTGGGAGTACACAAAATTCAGAAGAAGGTGAGGATATCTCTTTAGAAGCTGATATGGAAAGGAAGCCAAGTGAAGATGATGATGTGAAAGAAGTTAGCTATGAGAGGTTTTGGCGGAATGGGTCAACAATACTTAGGTTAACATAAGTGTAACGTCTTAGTTGGAGGCTCATCACATAAATTCACGAGAAGCTTTGTAGTGATAGGGAGAAGGAATTTCATAGGAGGGTGTGGCTATTATTGGCCTAGGACTTGAACCTTGGGGAGCATCCTTTTGGATCATGTTGTCATTGATGCCAAAGGATTGATTGTTGTCAAAGGAACAATGTCTTTTCATAGTATATTGATGTAGTGATTTGTCGATCATGTATTGTCCTTGATGTCAATGGTTTGATGTCAAATGGAGTCATAGTCATATGATGTCATGCATAGATGAAGATGGATCAATGAGTTATATTTGGATTGATGTAAATATGATTCATTATTGTGTTTTCATGGTTCTACAAATGGATGAACTCCAAAGTGGTCCCCTTATGGTGAAAGCCCTCAAGGGAAGACACTTTGCAGTGAAATCCAAAGGTCATGGTTGTACAAATGGATGAACTCAAAATGGGTCCCCTTATGGTGATATACCTCACAGGAAGATGCTTTGCGATGAACTCCAAAGTGGTCCCCTTATGGAGAAATCTGTCATAGGAAGACACTTTGCAGTTGAGTTCTCCTAGTAGTATGGTTAGAGAACCCATTATTAATTGTGGAATAATGAGATGAATATCAATGAATTTGTTAGTGAAACTATCCTAGATGGATAGTGCTTGTGAATCCATTTCCGGTGGTATGTGTAACGTCACATAACTCCTCACGGTTTGAGAGTTATGGCCTTACGAAGTTGGAGGACCCTCATGTGTTGGCTTGAAGCCCCAAAAGGTCAAAGAGGTCAAAGTGCTTGAAAAGAGGAGATTATTAAAATAATAAAGTGAAGTGAAAAAATCAAAGAGGATTATTTAAATAATAAAGTGAAGTGACAAAGTCAAACAAGATTATTTAAATAATAAAGTGAAGTGACAAAGTTTAAAATGATTATTTAAATAATAAACTGAAGTGACAAAATCAAAGAGGATTATTTAAATAATAAAGTGAAACGACAAAGTCAAAGAGGATTATTTAAAGTGAAGTGACAAATTCAAGGAGGATTATTTAAATAATAAAGTGAAGCGACAAAGTAAAAAATGATTACTTAAATAATAAAGTGAAGTGACAAAATCAAAGAGGATTATTTAAATAATAAAGTGAAGTGACAAAGTCAAGGAGGATTATTTAAATAATAAAGTTAATGGAGAACTTTCTAATTATGGAAAGTGGTTATAAGAAGGTTAACCCTAAAATGAGGAAAATGGGTTAAGTGGTCAAGTGGCTATTGGATACATCGACAAGTGGCAAATTGGGAATAGTTGGACATAGGTGATTATGTGGACAAAGTGGCCTAGAAGATGCTTCTAAGGAAGCTACTTGGAGAGTATAAATAAGAATCAAGAGTCTCTTGTGAAAATCATATCTTGATCCTAGCTTGACGATCTATTCCAAGTAAGAGAAGGATTGCAAGTTCTCATGGAAACCAATGGAGACTTGAGTGTGAGTTGATGCCAGGTTCTTGAAGTCTGAAGCAAGTTCCAGATCTGTATTTTATGGGCTCAGATATGCCATAAAAACTCTAGTATGGTTACATATTTGTCTTGATGGATACTCTTGCTTATTGTATGGTGAATTCTTAAGGCATTATTGGTATGGATGTTGTGACATGGTTATGTTGGTTGATTGATAGAGTGAGCAACACTCTTATGGTTCAGTACTGATATGATTGCCACAGTATACTAGTTTCTTATACATGATTAAGTAGCATTCATATTGTATGGTTGAGGAGAATGAGTAAGTTGTGGGAGAGCATAGATGTGTTTTGATTGGTTATGGTTCATTGGACAATGAAAGACTGATAGGGCGCATACATACGTGTGATTCAATACTGACAAGTCGCGTAGTTGTTGACAGATTGGTATCCGTTGAGGATTGATTCCTCTTATTAGTTGTTGATGAGTTTTGTAAGTTGAGTCTTGCATTACATAGATGGCGCTCTTGTGGACTTGTAACTCTATTCAGTTGTTGTTGATAACCCAAGGATTGTAGTCCGTAATAAAAACAAAATTGTACATACATCTTATGTTCTTTATGTTCCTTGTGGTTATGACCTATTGATGATACTTTTTGTTGGTATATGTTGTTGATGTATGTTCACATTTAACTGGTTATAAATGACAAAAATAAGTGATGAGTAATTGGTGATTGCTAACTAAGGAATTTTGTGAAGGGGAAGTTTGAAAAATATCCCTATACTGATTCACCCCCCCTCTCAGTGTGGTCAGTGTGTGCAACACGTCCAAGACCCAAATAAGATTGAATTTGCTGAGGGTGGTAAGAATAGTCTGGAGAGGGTGGTTAAGAAAGATGTTTTGGAGAGGACTGTTCTAGGATAAATTCGTGAGTGCGGACACAGACCAATCTCCCCAGATCCACCTGGATCTGGAACAAACTGAGACAGAATACTACTCTTTCCCTAGTTCTAAAGTATTGAAT
>JZKD02S1594211.1:138389-173390 GCA_000966675.3 Picea glauca
CCCCCCCCCCCCTGGGATGTTTGTATTTTTGTTCTATATATAAACATAAATACTTAGATTTTTTTTAATCTTTAAAAAAAAAGTCCACTAAGACCAAATGGTCTATTGGACCTTAAGAAAAGTAAGAGATTACTTAGATTTCCTTAAACTTTTATTTCAATGCTTGAAAATAATTAAGAGAAGCATTCCAAGATCACTAAAGTTTTGATGACTTATAAGGTTAGGAAGGTTGGTATTCTGACAGACATTTTGAAATTGGGATCTAATTTGGGTATAAGTGGGGCATCCTAGGCGAAAATGTTCTTCATATTCAACCCTTTTGGTGTCACAAAGGTGACAAATTATTTCTTTTCATGGTGTTTTAGGGAGTGTCCAATGCCCAACTTCACTATGCAAGTCGTAAAAATTAGTTCTTATTTTAGAAATATTGATTCTCTTTTTTAAGCTGATCAAAATAGAGAGAAATATTATTATAAATATTATCATTTATATGTATTATCCTTTTTTTTTGTAAATAAAAAATAATGTATTACCTTAAAAATATGTCATAGTGATACATGTCATTACATAGTTCAAAACCTGCCACCTGTTCTACCATATGCATGGAAACCATAACATGTGTCCTGTAAAACTTATGGACAAGCTAGTATACCAAAACCAGAGTCTTGCTAGTGCATAATTCAACTGTAAATGTATCCTATCTAGACCCAAAAACATGACAATAAGAAATCTAAACATTTGGTGAACCCGAACAACCATCATGGAAGAAAGTGAAGGAGAATGACTGGTAGTAAGTTGGGCAATGGATCTTTGAAAGATTGTTTGAAAAGGAGTTGAAAATCATATCCAGATGACAATTGAGGGCACGCTGTCTTTGAAGCTAGTTCTCCATTTCCCGACGCATCTCAAAAATCACTTGCAAATGATCTGTCGAGAATATGTGTAGACTGGGAATATCTTGCTCAGAGCTCGGATCATGGCCCACCAAGGCTAGATGAGTTGGTGCTTCCTTGAACAAATATAGATGAGTCTCCTCCTCTGCCAGGAAATAATCCAATTATGTCTCGGTGGCATCATTGAGCGACAAATTCACATTTGGGGTTGTCCCTTTAATTGAGTCGTCGAGCCACTGTGGAGGTATTTATTCCTCTATCACACAACCACCCATAGTTGAATTAGGATGGATAGTGGGGATGGCATTTCCAATTGGTTTAGTCATCCCAGTGGTATCCTCCATCCAAATTGGAGGAATTTCTTCCTCTACTCGACAACCACCAAAAGTTATCACGTGGTCGGAAATTTGAGGCATTGACATATTGCCGAGGGGAAGTTGAGCATCATCATGCAAATTTTGGTCAGAATGGGGAGGGCCGACAGGATTGGTGAATGGGTTAGGAGACAAAGAAGGGGTCGAGGGGGGGTGTTAGCACTTCAAGAGTCACTCCCAAACTACAAATGAGAGTAAGCTTGGTAACATAGAAATAAAAATGCTTGATTGGTTTTGTGGATTAAGAAGAAGAAAGCAAGGAAGGGGAAAGACAGTAAGCTGTTGTAAATCAATGATGGACCATTGGGCTATGGAGTCGAGAAAACACCCTACTCATTAAATGCAATCAATATGCATATCAGATAAAGGTTTATTGAATAGAGGAAGAAAAATATAACACAAAGAAGAACATCCATAAGGCAGAGATCCTCTCTGCATAAATGAATTCAAGGTACTTGAATATAAACAGTGACTAATAGGAAAAATACATCAGATCCTCAGATGCTCAAGAATCCATTAATCAAAGGAAACCATGATCCTCAAAGTGTACAATTCATTCAATTAAGAAGACAAATTGCAAAAGAAAACAAGAGATACAAACTGATAACACATATATCATGAACCTTCAATAACAAAAATGTTTACAAAAATAAATCCCCTCAGGGTTACAATGATCATAGGAAAAGTGCCTCCTACATCTCTCTCCCCCTCTTGCTCATGAATCCAACCTTCAAATAGAAAAATTCTCTCATGCCTCTTTAGATAGAAAAACTCTCTCCTGCCTCTTTAGGCTCAAGTCTTATCTCTTCTTTCTAAAAATAGAAGGCAGTTACAAAAGACTGACACATGTGCAGCTAATTATCTAACTTTTAGGCATTGGTTTTATAATAAAAAGACACCTATACCTATAACCTATATTCTTGGAAACTAACTCAACAGAAAGTATTGCAAGTAAAAAGAATGTTGCTTGAACAATCTCGAGTAGAAAAGAGGCTATAGTTAGAGAGTACAGGCTCTAACCATTTACTGTAAGGCTGCCTAAAATGATAGAACTACTTGCCACCTGTAGATGTTCCCTTAACTACCTGCAAATATTCAATTTGTCATCAAAACCTTGTTTTTTACCTTAAACTGCCCAAAATTTCATCACTGGAAGGAGCATTTGCAGAAGAGGATACAACAATAAGAAGATCTGGCATCCAACAAAGGTTTATCCTCAAAGAGTTCTTGATTTTCAATCATGGCATTTGCACACCCTCTCTGACATAATTACTGCATTATAGTAGTCAAGTGGATGATAGATATACTCTTGAAGGTAAACAATATAAACCTTTCCATGCACATTATCAAAGGTTATGAATAATAATGTTTCTCTCCAGACAAGAGTGTGAGTATGGTCGAATTATTAGGAGACAACAATTTTCAACTAGCCACCTAGAAGAGTGATAAACTCGATTCTCTTGATTCTTTGTGCCAGTTGGTAGCACCATTCGGTAGCACCCTGGATAGTGAGTTTATGTAGTGCCCTAAAAAATGCAACATCTCCTTAATATTATTCAATAGATGATAACACACTTCGAATCCTTCTTCACACTCTACAAATAATAATGCAAGTTAATTAGCAGCAAGGTTTTCTTGCATTCCACTGTTTTATTTCTCGGGCTCCCTGCAAGGTATGTAAGAGTGAAAATTCTTCGCTCGCTATTGTCAGTGCCATGACAATAGTTTGCAAGGCCTGTCTTGGGTTTCCTTCTTCCCCATTTTCAATTCCATTGAATAGACTGAACAATGAATAAATGTTGATCAATTGTACAATAAAGAGCCATCACAACTATCTTTTCCAAGAGATTTTATGGCAAATTGTGCCCTCTCTTAAAAATTGGTCATGTATTTAAGAAATCGGGTATTTGCCCTGCCATATTTGAATTCATATGCTCTACAAACTTAGGGTATCTCCTTTCACCGATGGAGAATCCTCTGTATTTTTTTAAGTCAAGAATGACTAGTCATTGTTTAAATCGATCATGCAGTAAACTATAGATTTGGTGGTTCGGAAACATAGCTAGCAAATAATACCTCTTGCAAATGTAAATAACACGTATCTATATACCCTGCAATCGATTGCTTTCACCTGGAAATGAGCATTAATTTCTTCATGGATTTTTGTCATTATTCCATAACTTGGCTCTGAATTGCATGTAATTGTTAACCCATAACAAGTGCTTGACATGTGGAAGCTTAATTCCTATGCGACCTCGACTTTGAACATTTGGGCACTATAGTGCTAAGTGTTTTGGCTTAATGCTAACTCCATGTATTGGCTTGTGGTGATGACAAATGGGGTGCGTGACAAGTAGGCTTGGAGGTAATCCTAAATAAAGATGTAATCCGTCTTCATTGAATAATATAGAAGTGAGTGTAGCCTCACCGTGTTGTTTGTTTTGCATATTTTATCTTGGTATCAGAGCCACGGGGAGAGGGCGTGGCAGAAGTTTGATTCATTCTCAAAAGAATTTGCATGAGCTTTGCATTCTTGGAGTATTTTTTCATGCATGGAGTTTGAAGCATGAGTTTGCACACCGTTACCAAATCGTGAGTTTGCATGCGTAGGTTCTTGAGGGAGGCAACGTGAGCTTGAGGGTGCATGAGGTTATATGGTGAGTTTTGGAGCATTGTATAAGATTTTATACAATCACTTTATAAGAGTTTTTTATATAAGAGTTTGGTGTTATATGGAAACTCGTAGAGTTTTTATATAAATTTTTTTATATATGAGCTTTAATTTTTATATGTAAAGCTTTGAATCAGAGTGCAAGATTGTATTGTTTTATTAAGTGGATACTTTTTAAAGCGTGAGGTGAAGAGGGAGTTATAAGTCTTTTAAATAGTGAAGTGGCTATTTAAAAATTGGATATTTTGGATATTAAGGTGCATGCATGTATGATTTAAGCTGAGGACAGAGGTAGATTTGGATAAGTGGATCCGAAGGTAGAGCGACGGATTGCTCAGCATTCGAAAAAAAGTTGCATATCTTTGGTGATTCACTTGCAGAGACTAACTTGCAGAGATGGTGAATCCTCTAGTGGAGACCTACCTCAACGAAGCCCACAAGCTAGATGGATCGAATTTCATTAACTGTAAATTCAAGATGCAAACGCTCATGGAGGGATATGTTGTCTGGAACATTGCGAAGGGAACTAAACTGAAACCTGATGTGGTTGTAGGTGCGACAACAACATAGATCCAAGATTGGGAGAAGCACGAAAACAAGGAAAAACTATTGTTGCACATGTATGTTAAAGATAGCTTAATTCAACATATTAGAGAGGCTACAACTTCTGCTGCAACATGGACAACACTTAAATCATTGTATGAAACCAGCAACAAAAATCACATTTTGTTCTTGAAAACTAAATTGCTAGGCATTAAAATGGATGGAAATGAATCTGTTAGTTCATTTTTGGGTCGTATTAAAGAGGTGAAAGACAAGCTAGTAAATATAGGGGAAACTATTTCCAACACTGATCTGGTCACTATTACCTTAAATGGTATGCTAAAAGATTATCATATGTTCATAACAGGTCTTGCAGCAAGGGAGAAACCTCCTACGTTTGAAGAACTGACAGGTATTTTGCTGCAAGAGGAAGAGAGGAACAGGAATCTAAAGCCTTCGAGTAAATATTTGGCATTGTGGTCAAATAATAGATCTGCGAGAGGGAGATCAGGAGTAAGAGGCAGAGGAGGCAGTTCATGGCAGAGAGGTGGTTCATGGCAGAGAGGCAGTTCATTGCAGAGAAGACAATCTCCAAATCAAGGTATGCAATCTGAAAGAAATGAGTCAAAGAGTTGTTTTTATTGTGGTCAACTTGGACATATGGTTAAATACTGTCATAAGAAGAAAAGTGATGAGGCTAGGAATAAACCTAGAACACATTCAGGTCATTATGCAGAAAAATCTTAAAATCAAGATCTCAGATTATTTATTGCTAGTGATGATATTGATAAACCCTCGAATTTTGACTCACGGGATCTTAGGTTGTTTGTGTCTAACGGTTCTTTATTTGCTGAAATGGATGATTCTGATGCCTAGTTTGTGGATTCCGAAGCATCAATGCATATGACTTGTAATAAAAATTGGTATGTTAATTTTAAAGAAACACAGAATGGTGCCAGCATATATCTTGGAGATGACCACACTCATCAGATCAAGGGGTATGGAGACATTCCTGTGAAATTGTGGAATGGTAATGTTTGTCACATTTACAATGTGGTGTATGTGCCAGGAATAAAGAAAAATTTGATCTCTTTTTCCACCATTACAGATCGAAACTTGAAGGTTGAATTCTTCAAGAATTATTGCATAGTGAAGGATCTGTTGGACCACTTCCAAACTGTTGCAACGGAAGTCAAAGAAGGAGGTCTATACAAACTTGATGTTACCAACAAAGCACATCATGCACTGACTTCTGCAACTATGACAACAAAGATTCTTTGGCATCAAAGGTATGGACACATCAATCATCCTGATTTATTGTTATTACAGAAAAAGAATATGGTTGAAGGACTTCCCATGTTAAAGAATGAGAAAGTTGCTTGTGATGGATGTGCATTAGGAAAGATGCACAGAGATGAATTCCCCTCTAATCTTGATAAGAAAAAGAGAGATGTGTTAGATCTTGTGCATACTGATGTTTGTGGGGCTATGCAGACTAGGTATTTAGGAGGTGCATTTTACTTTCTATTATTTATTGATGATTGCATGAGATACACATGGATTTACTTCCTTAGACGAAAAAGTGATGTTTTCGAGTACTTTAAGGAATTCATAACCATGGTGGAAAAGTAGACAGGAAAATCCATCAAAATCCTTCGTTCAGATCAAGGGGGAGAGTATAAATTAGGGGACTTCAACAAATATTGCAAAGATAATGGAATAGTACAACAATTTACAGTACCTCACACTCCACAGCAAAACGAAGTCGCTGAAAGGAAAAACAGAACTCTGGTAGAGTGTGCACGTAGTATGATGAAAGGTAAGAATCTCTCAAATGCATTTTGGGCTAAAGACATAAATACTACAGTTTATTTAAAGAATAGAAGTCCAAAAAGGTGTCTTGAAAATGTTACTCCTTTCGAAGCCTTGTATGGTTCCAAACCTGCAATTAATAATTTGAAAGTATTTGGGTGTAAGGATTTTGCACATATTCCAAAAGAGAATAGGAGGAAATTGGATGCTAAATCCACTAAATGTATTTTCATTGGGTACTGTTCTGAATTTAAAGCATACAAACTATTTGATCTTGCTAGTCACAAAGTATTTGCAAGTAGAGATGTACTTTTCGATGAGCAGGAAGCAGGAAATCATGATGACAACAGTCATGAGGAATGACAGAGACTTCTTGATGAAGAAGTTAAAGAAGAGTAGCAGCAACAGCAACCCACACAGCAACAAACATCCTCGCAACGACAACAACAACAGTAGCAAGACGGACTCAGTGATATGGACAATTCAAGCAATCACAGTTCACCTAGAGGTGAAGACAGATCTTCACAAAGTGGGGAGGAAGATAATCAGTTGAGAAGATCTTTAGATAGATTCGGCTTCCTGAGAGGTATAAAGACTATTCCCTAATGAGTAGCATTTCAAATGTCATAGAACCCATGAGTTTTGATGAAGCTAATGAACATGATGAATGGAAAAATGCAATGGAGGAAGAGTATGAATCTATAATTAAAAACAATACTTGAGAATTGACTGAATTGCCTAAACATAAGAAGCCCATTGGATGCAAATGGATATACAAACCCAAGTTTAAATTAGATGGTAGTATAGATAAGTATAAGGCTAGACTGGTGGCAAAGGGGTATTCACAAACATAAGGTATTGATTATGTTGAAACATTTGCACCAGTAGCTAAATTGAATGCTATCAGAATGTTAATTGCTTTAGCTACAAAGTACCATTGGAAGCTGCATCAGTTAGATGTTAAATCTGCATTTTTGAATGGTGAGTTAAAGGAAAAGGTTTACCTTACTCCACCTGAAGGGTTTGTTGAAAAGGGGCAAGAACACTTTGTGTGTAAGTTAAAGAAAGAATTGTATGGACTAAAACATGCACCTAGGTCATGGTATGAGAAGATAGACTCTTTCTCTCTTCAACGGGGTTTTATGCGGAGCAAAAGTGATCCAAATCTTTATACCAAATTTGATGAACAGGGGTATATAGTATTGATTTCATTATATGTTGATGATTTAATAATTATAGAAAATGAAAAGAAGTTAATTGATCAAATCAAGGAGCAGTTATCAAAGGTATTTGAAATGAAAGATCTTGGTGAGTTACATTACTGCCTAGGTCTTGAATTTTGGAGAAATGTAGGCCAAAATTTTGTTTGTCAGAGTAAGTATATCAGAGAAATACTTAATAGATTTAAAATGGATCAGTGTAAGTCTTCTATTGTTCCCATGCAACAGAATGTTAAACTTTCTTGTGATGATGGTTTGAAGGAGGTGAATGGCATTGTGTATAGACATATGGTGGGTAATCTGAATTATCTCACCACAACTAGACCTGATATTTCATATTCTGTGAGTGTGTTAAGTCAGTTCATGGCGAAACCTCATGAAATCCATTGGAATGCAGCAAAGGAAATACTCAGGTATCTAAAAGGTACACTTGATTATGGTATTAAATATACTGATGCATCTGATGTTGAGTTGACAGGTTATTCAGATTTTGATTGGGCTGGAAATCTGGATGATCGAAGATCAACCACTGGATATGCATTCAACATTGGATCCGGGGTTGTTTCATGGAGCAGTAAAAAGCAACCTACTGTATCTTTGTTTTCTACTGAAGCAGAATATAAAACCTTGTGTGCAACAACTTGTGAAGTTGTTTGGTTAAGAAGATTTCTTCAAGATCTTGGAGAAGAACGAAAGGAAACTACGATGATCAGATGTGATAATCAAAGCTCAATCACTATTGCGAAGAATCTGATTTTTCATGCAAGGACAAAGCATGTTGAAGCTCAGTTTCATTTTGTTCGAGAAAAGTTGCAGTCAAATGAAATAGCTCTTATGTATTGTAATACTAGTGAAAATGTTGTTGATATTTTCACTAATCCTTTTGGAAAGATTAAGTTTGAACCATTTAGGGAGATGTTAGGTGTAGAATTCAATCCATTCTCCATTAAGGGGGGGAATTGGAAATAATGGAGTAAGTGCCAGTTGTAAGAACCAGTTATAAGGTTCAGTTGTGAGAGTCAATTGTAGGCGTGTTAAGAGTCAGTTCTTAGTTAAGAGTCTAGTTGTCTTTGGTTTTCATGTAACCGACTCGGTAGAGTATTTTCCTATATAAATATGTAATATGTCTTCATTGAATAATATAGAAGTGAGCGTAGCCTCACCGTGTTGTTTGTTTCACATATTTTATCTGTTACTAGTTGTTTGGTCAATTATTTTTTAAGCTAAAAATAACAAAAGCATAAAAGCAAAGGCTCCTCGAGGAATTTTTGGTACTGCGTTAAAAACATAGACAAAAGATGAAAAAAATCGAAAGAAAAGATTGGAAAATCATACCCGCCGATCATCTATATTTGGTTAACAAAAGAAGAGAAAAAGGATCATACTTTATTAGAAATGGGAAATAGAATTTAATGGGAATAGGAATATGAATTTAATCCGCAAGCAATGTGATGTGAACACAATCTTATTCAAAGTGTAAGAATACATATAAAAATTCTAGGATCTAAAATTCTTTGTCACCGACTCTCAAGACTTACAACATGCATGTCACTAACTCTCAAGACTTACAACATGCATGGATTTGTCAACACACAAAATTGTCACTAAAATTTCGCTCACTAAAATTCTTTGTCACTAACTCTCAAGACTTACAACATACAGGATACATAGATAAACTGACCACTCAGTAAAATTGTTTGTCACTAACTCTCAAGACTTACAACATGCATGGATTTTTTAAGAACTACAACATGCATGGGTTGTGCCTTCATACAATAATTAACTATGTAAAGATTCTTCTTCAATAATTTAGAAACAACTTCTACAAAAGTTTACAAACCCAGAGTTTGAACTTTCAGACTTCTTGGGATCCTCATAACTAGTACTTCTTCTCTTTATCGACATTCTACTACTTCACTGCTTATACGACTAAACTGAGACTTCCTATAGAAGCTAGCTGACTCTATGACAATAAATTTCAACTAACTCTCATCTGCATAGCATAACAGAACTCAGAAAGATAAACACTGGATCATTAAATATTGCTCCTAATAACACTCATGCGTGCGACTCCATGACAGATAGAGTTTGCCTAAGCATAAAGCTCACTATAAAATATTTTCTAAAATCATTTTAAAATTAATTTATTTTCATAATTCTTATGGTAAAATGTTTTATAAACTTATTTTAAAGAATATATCACATACAAAATACATATTTTATAGAAATTAACAATCAAATATTATATTAAATACTTTTATATAATCATCTCATGGTATAATGTGATACATTATGATTGAGAATTATTTTAGAAATTAATAACTAAATTTTATAATAAAAATATATTTATATAAATTATATGCAACATCTACATTTAAACTAAGTACTTCATAATATAATATATAGGATGAAATTCTCTTAAATTAATGAAATTAAAAAAAATAACAATGATTTTAAAAAATTAGGATGATGATGATGATGGTTAACATCCATTAAGATCAATGATAATGGTGGGAGGAGTTGGTTATAGGGATAGGATTTATGTGTATGGATTCCTGCATAAGTAAGGACATGATGTGGGGGGGGGAGCGATCAGATGAGGCAAAGTTTCATAAATGGTAATGTATATGTTAGGAACGACAAGAAAGGTAGGGTCCTCAAAGTCGTTGATGGGTCTGGTGCAGGTTTTACTCTAACCTTCAAGGACTCGGTACTGGACAGGTCAAAAAAGCGTATAGAATACATTGAAATGGGGGTGTAGGAAAGGGTGCAGTCACACAGGAGGATCCCATTAGGGGGGCCCAAGGAACAAGTTCGGTGGACAAAATAAAAGTGAATAGATGCCATGCTCGAACAATAGAAAATCCAAGGTAAGAAATCACTTCTCCTAATATAGGAAACTATATATAGTATATGAAAGATTTTGCTCTAATTGGAAATTTCATGGGGATTTGGCCATCAGAGAAGGCTCTAATGGTATGGGTAAAATCACATTGGAAAGTGAAAGGATAAGTAGATCTAAAACTGGGTTCCAAGGGATTTTTTATAGCATTTTTCTATAAACCTTGGGATAGAGATCGAGTCTTCAAGGAAGGCCCATATTTCTTTTACTCGGGAGGTCTCCATATTAGATACTCGACCAAAATATTTTCTCCATAAAAGAAGATTTCATGAAGGCTCTGATTTGGATAAGGATATACTCATTACCACATGAATTATGGGAAATGGAGACATTAGAAAGTATAGGGAATACCCTAGGGGCCTTTATCGAAGTCTTATAAGAAACGAAAAACAACAAGTTACACATCCTATGTAAGGATTTGTGTTTACATGAACATAGCAGGCACCCTCTCAGATTTTATAACAATATCATATCATGATAAAAGGTGGAGCCAAACTTTGGATTATGAGCACATTCCTTTTAGATGTAGGAAGTATCATATTCATGGAAAACTATTTAGAGATTTCCCCTTAAACGCCAAAACTGAATTAAGTAAAACTCAAGAAGGAGAAAATGCATAAGGGTTTACCAAGATCCAAGGGAAGCATAAGAGACGACCAAATAAGCCAATCACAAATTAAGGGGGAAATAATAAAAACGGGTTCAAATATTTGGAGGAGGGAACCAACTAGGAACGAATTGAGGAATAAAAAATAGAGTTATAGGACCCAAAAAAGACAAAAACATCAGAAGAAGAGGACATGGAAAAGTGTAGGAAGCCAAATCTAAATTTGTAAATAGGGGGGGGGGGGAAGAAAGAAAATTAGAGATGAAAGATTTTGAGAAAGAAAGAGTGAAGAATAATGATGAAGACATGACCTGAGAGATGGATCTAAAGAAGGTGGAGTTAGACATGTAAGTATTGAAGGAAGTACATGGAGAACAAGAAGTTAATGGAACACAAATAGCACAACTAAGAAAACTACAAAGTGAAATACACAGAAGCATAGGTAAAGAGTTAACACCAGATATCCTTGTTGTAGCATCAGGAAGTATGGGGATTAAGATAAATCCCATGAAAATACTCAATAAAACTCCTATCGAAGAAAACAAGAGGGGGAAAAACCCTAGAAGTAGATAATCGAAGAAATAGGAGCACACCTAGTGGATCCAAGACAAATGATCAACCTACCAGAAAGATATAAATCCAACCCCAATCGAAGTGCTAATATGAATATAATTCCATGAAATGTGAGAGGACTGAATTACCTATATCAAAATAGAGGATGTTAAAAAAAAAGGATTTCCCAAGAGCGGACGAAGGTAGTAATGATTCAGAAAACAAAATGTGATAAGATCACCATGAAGAAAAATGCATAAAAAGTCTGGAAAGGTTGAAACATAGAAGTGGTTGAAGAAGAGGGAAAATTAGGTCGGATGGCCATTTTGTGGGATCCTTTGAAATGGAATATAGAACTGCATTCCAACCTACCAATGATTATGACAATAAAATTAATAGAGGTAGGGAACCCGTATCAAGGGTACTTATCTAATGTGTATGACTTGTTATCTCCAATATTTAAGTAGGGATTCTTGGCAGCTATAAACTACTTGAGGGCTATGTTTCATGATTAGCAGTGGATTATTGGAGGAGATTTTAATATGATCAGTTCTCTATTGGATAATAAGGGATGAACCAAAATGCTTAATGGAGAGTGTGGAGCCTTTAGGGACTGGATTGAACACTACAAACTAATTGATATCCCAATTACCAATAGTGGCTTGTTCACTTGGAACACCAGAATAAGTTCATAAAATCAAATTGTAGTTTTCCTAGATAGATTCTTGGTCACTAAGACATGGTTTCAAGAGAAACATGATTTAATGACAGATGTTCTCCCTCACTATAAATATGATCAATGAACGATCCTAATCTCATGGGAGGAAAAATGGATACCCAAGCCAAATCCATTCCGCTTTGGAAAATTATAGGTGGAGCACTCATAGTTTATTCCAAATATAGAAAAGTGGTGTAATGAAAGAACAAATCTCTATGGCGCCAAGATCTACCATTTTCAGGAAAGACTCAAGAATTCCAAGATGGGAATCAAAACCTAGAACAAGGAGGTACTCAGAAATATATTCAAGGAAAAGAGAAGACTGGAAACAAAGATGGAAGCGATACAAATAGAAGCAATTGCAGGGGAATACATAGATGGGACAAGGAACAGGGAGTATGAGATAAGAATATAACTGAATAAGAGAGAGAACTAGGAAGAGATCTTAAGGAAATATAAATCGAGAGTAAGATGGATAAGGGAAGGGGATAAAATTACGATGTTTTTCCATAACTCACTCTTGCAAAGAAGGAACTATTGATATTATGGTAGCTACGAGAGGTATTTACCTCCACATGTGAACCTGACAAGAATAGAATACTCCGGGAAGAAAGAAGAAACCCTAATGAGTTGGCTAATAACCCTAGAAGACTTGTCGACTCAAGAAAATAATTTATATTAGGTTATTATACTCCAATAGAAGAAGTTGGCCAGAAGAAATAATAATATACTTAACAGATAGTACCCAGAAGGAGAAGTCATCCCCGACAAGTCTGATAAATACAGGGCACTAGTTCTCATTTGTCACAGTCTCATAATTGCAGAGAGAGCCAGTTTTGCATAGTGCAGTTGCAGTCTTGTGCACAGGTGTGGAGGAGAGTTGTTGGTGCAACTACTGCAGCTAGCAGTTACGTTTTGGATTGGACTATATCTTGGATAGGGTTTGGACTATCTGATCAACTCGTGTTGATGTGTTATCCTTGGGGAAACGTGCGCTACCCCTTTGGATGTATATCTAGCCTATGGTTTGCTTCCAAAATGATTCTCTGTCAAGGTTAAGGTGCTCAGAGGGTGGCTTCAGCCTATGGTTGGGTGACAAGGGTATTGTCAATGGTAAAACAAGCACATGCACCTATATTCTAATAGGTTATGGGCCCACACCTCCTTCATTTAGTCTAAATGCTGGAAGGAAGCATAACTGCTAGGATATTGAGCTCATTGAGGAACTATCGCTAGGGTTACTAGCATAAGCAACTTCCGAGACACTGCTGCTAGGGTTACTAGCAGGAAAAGTTGTAGAAACCCTTATCCTCTTGTTGAGGCACCTTAAGTGAAAATATTGACCTAATCTCTAGTCATATCAGTGCACTCTAGCCTAGTGCATCTCCGGATACTCTCAGCCAGCCAAGACGTGAAGTTTGAGTTTGTGGTAAAATCTAGGGTTTGACCAAGTCAAAGCAACCATGAATTATTCTATGAAGTCATAGAAAAAGTTATATGGAGCCTCTAACTTCAGAGCATGGAAGACAAGGATTGACCTCATCCTTACCAAGAATAATGTGTTGGATATCGTGAAAGGAAAGATTGTGAAGCCAGAGTTCAAAGAAGGAAAAGAGAAGGAACTATAGAACGTTGCAGCTATGGAGAAGTTCAAAGACAGTGATATCAATTCTATGAGTATCATAGTGGAATCTATAAAAGACCACTTGATACCCTACATCTCCCATCTTGACTCATCGAAGAATATGTACGATGCCCTAACAAATATATTCTCAGTCAAAAACATTGGACAAGTAATGAGTCTGAAGAATGAGCTCTGCGACATGAAGATGAATGATGACGACAACATAACCTCATACTTTGTGAGAATCTCTCAGTTAAGAGATCAACTACAAGCTATTGAAGAGATCATCTCAGAGAAGGAGTTGGTAAACATAGTACTCAATGGTCTTCCCAAGATGTGGGATGCATTTTTTGCAAGCATGAACACAAGAAAGGAGTATTCGACATTTGAAGAACTTTGGACTTGCTGTGCTCAAGAAGAATCAAGGATCGATGCAAAATAGAAACCCCAAAATAAGTACGATGATCAAACCTTCACAGCAAGATTCAAGAACTTCAGGAACAAAAGGAAGTTTGTCTCAAGGAGGAAGCCAAATCAAGAGAAAGACATTTCAGAAATACAATGCTTCAACTGTCGAAAGTATGGTCATGACAAGAATCATTGTCCCAAGATAAATAAAAGGAAGGAGAAACACGAAGCATCATTTGCAGAAGAAAAAGGAACCTACAAAGAAGACTAAGCAGGATGGAAGAGACATCTTCTTCTAAAGGTAACAAAACTCTTCTTATTTCTTGTACATATCTTGTTTGCATAATCTCTGTACATATCTTGTATATCTATCTCTTAGAAGATAATGTATTCCAAGAAGAACTATACCTATGGAAGAACAAAAACATAAGAATGGATATCATTAGATAATACACATGAAAGGATAAAATACAAATTATGTGGAAGCTATTGCAAGATAAGCTGAATCAATCATGAAGAGACTCAGAAGAAGCAAAGACAGAAAGAAGTCAGCAATCGAGAGGGAATTGGAAAAAGACTTATGACGTTTTTGTAGAAAACAACAAGACGGAAGCATGGACTCTGTTAGACAAGAAAGCGAATTATATATTGCAGAAGAAAATAAGGATGCAGATGGAAGCATGGACTCAGTTAGATGGAGGGAGCCGATTATATGCACTCATACATGAAGCAAGGATTAGGAGGGAGATAATCCTATGATCCATTGAATATGATGAAGTATACATCCACGATAATAGCCATGAAAGACAATACATATTCTTCAAATAGAAGCCTTAAAGTATCCCTGGTTGTCCATCCACATCCGTGATCCTATGATGGAATATTTAGGGCATGGAATCTATAAGAAACTCCATGGACCCGAGAACTAAAGAAACACGTGAAGATTCCAAGAAAGAAAGAGAATCCAGAACAACCAGTCATTGTATCAAGAATTACAAGATTGTCATCTTGATATAAACTCAATAAAAGAAATCAAGTAGAGGAACTGAAAGTCATGATGTAGAACAATGTATGGAAGACTTATGAATGAAAGCATTGCAAGATCCAAAAATAGAGGTTCTCCCAGATGAAGGGAGAAGATTATGATGATTACTTGTTCCAGTAAACCAGACTTATCTCTACATGAGTCATTATATCATCCGCAACATCCATGAGTTGGAGTTCTACATCATATGAATGGAAAGAATGTTCTCCAAAGAAATTGAATAAAGAGTGTATGAAGAGAAATCTCAAGACTTTGAAGCATACCAGAAAGAGACTCTTGTATAAAGATAGAAGAAGATAACTTGGTGGAGAACCTCCAGTGCACAACAGAAGCATGGTGAATATTTCCTATAACATCAAGATGATTACTCAATAGATCAGATCTCATGATGATAGAGGAAGTGCCACATGGATATGTTCCAGTTTTCCAACAATGATATACTCTATTGTTCAGAGCTACATGAAGCCTTCAAAGAAAATCAATGTTCCGGACTAAAGTACATTCAAAATCAAACATTAAATTATCTATGATGAAATCCAGAAAGGAGAAAGTGGCTCTCCAATACATATCTCCACAGATGAGCAGATAAGAAGACATTTTGGTAAATCTTCTATCCAAGATGAAAGAGTTTGCGTACTCAAGTTGGAGATCATGGAGACGAATTCCTTATTGAAAAAGGAAGAGATGACTCCTAGGTTGGGAGGGAGCACTGAAAACATTATTGAGGACATTCATTTTCAAGATTGAAAAATAGTCCATCTTGGATAGATGCTTTCCTGTTCAGAAAGTGGATTGATATTTCTGATGGACAATGATTTCCCATTGTGGTTAGCATGGGAAATGGTCCAGATTGCTAATGCATCATAGACAACGAATTCCCATTGTGGTTAACATGGGGGGGTGGTCTAGGGAAGTCTCTCTTCTTGAGGGTTACTCAGGAAGACTGGCCCACCTCGCCAGACAACGATTTCTCATTGTGGTTTACATGAGGAATGGTCTATTTTGGAGGTTGATGCAGGACAGCCTTTTCCTCTTGTGGTTAATAGAGTAAATGGTTCGGACAGTCATTCCTTAGGGTTTATACATACTCTCCAGGGTGCACTTTGATTAGTGTAGGAGGAATGGCCCAGGGTGGGGAATGGTCTAGGCTCAGCAATCAGGGACAGACATTCCTTAGGATTTATACATTCTCACTAGGGTGCACTTTGATTAGTGTAGGAGGAATGGCCTAGGGTGGGGAATGGTCCAAGCTCAACATTCCTTAGGGTTTATACATTCTATCCAGGGTGCACTTTGATTAGTATAGGAAGAATGGCCCAGGGTGGGGAATGGTCCAGGTTCAGAAGACATGACAATTATTCTTCTTTGCTTGAGAAGAATAGTCCAGATATCTCATTGTTCTACTTTGAGGGGAAATATTCTTTTATATATCACAGATGTGAGTGAAATATTGGCCCAGATAATTCATTTTATATCATAACATTTTTTCTGTGCAGGTTGTTATCAAATGTTTGTAATGAAGACCATATGATAGTAGATGTATACTACTGTGGTGGATATGTTCCACTGTTCATGACTATACGTTGTTGATCAAGTACTTGTGTGTTACTTGGTGTGGTAATGTACCACTGGATTGTAGTTATGTACTACTATGGGTAGACACAATTGTGTTCTATTTTGTTTTGATTTCCCTGAAGACTATAAATAGTTTATTGGAAATAATTATCAGCCAGATGAATGATGAACATAGATTTTCCAGACAAAAAATGGTTTAGAACATTCACTCTTCTAGATTAGAAGAATGGCTCTTGTATCACTCTATGGAGTGAGCATCATGTTTGATTACTCAGATAGAGTATGGTTTCGAGAGATTATGCAGTTGATGATGATGTAGGTGATCATGATCTAGTCATGATCTAGTCTATATAACTATGTTGATGCTACCAGGTGAATGGTATGTTTTGTGCTCAAGACCATTACCTATAATACCTCCCTAGCTAGGAGGGAGTGTTGATATTATGGTAGCTACAGGAGGTATTTACCTCCACATGTGGACCTGATGAGAATAGAATACTCTGGGAAGAAAGAAGAAACCCTAATGAGTTGGATAATAACCCTAGAAGACTTGTCGGCTCAAGAAGATAATTTATATTAGGTTATTAGCCTCCAGGAGAAGAAGTCGTCCAAAAGAAATAATAATATACTGAACAGAAATTACCCAGAAGGAGAAGTCAGCCCTAGTAAGTCTGTCGTATTACTATAAATACAGGGCACCTTTTCTCATTTGTCACAGTCTCATAATTACAGAGAGAGCCAGTTCTGCGCAGTGCAGTTGCAGTCTTGTGCACATGTGTGGAGGAGAGTTGTTGGTGCAGCTGGTGTAGCTAGCAGTTACATTTTGGCTTGGACTATCTCTTGGCTAGGGTTTGGACTGTATGATCATCTCTTGTTGATGCGCTATCCTTGGGGAAAGGTGCACTACCCCTTTGTATGGCTATCTAGCCTAGGGTTTGCTTCCAGAATGATTCTCTTTCAAGGTTACGGTGCTCAGAGGGTGGCTTCAACCTATGGTTGGGTGACAAGGGTATTGTCAATAGTAAAATGAGCACATCCACTTATATTCTAATAGAAACTAGAATAGGATTATAGGTCTGAAATTGACAACCCGAGAAAAATGGAGAAAATTGAGGATATATAGACAAAAATGGTAACCCACTTCTAGTAGTTGCTTCGAGAGCCTAAATAAAATATGGAGGAGGCAATCCATAAAATACTGGGATGCATTCCAAAGATGGTAACACCAGAAAATAATCAAAACCTCATGATCCCGATAAATCTAGAGGAATCAGAAAGGACGATGAATGAGATGGCCTTGGGAAAATCTCCAGGACCAGACAAGTTTACCATGGATTTTTTCCAAGCCTGCTAGAACATAATTGGGAAGGATATCTGGGAGGTAGTGGAGGAATATGAATCATTTAGATACATTCTCTAGGTCTTCAGTGTGATGTTCATAGCTTTGATCCCTAAAGAAAAAGAGGCCAATACAATAGATAAGTTCAAACCTATCTCCCTATGTAATGTGATTTATAAAATAATATCTAAATTGATATAACAAATTCAAACCTCTCCTAAAGTACATCATTTCTCAAGAGAAAGGGGGATTTTTGGAAGATCACCAAATATGGATGGTATAATTGTATCCCATGAAACTATTCACTCACTACAAACACCCAAGAAACCTGGAATGTTAATAAAACTAGACATGTCCAAATCATATGATCAAATAATGTAGAATTGTCTACAGTGAATGTTGGAGGCAACTGGCTTTGATGTGGACTAGATCCAATGGATACATTTCTTGACTTACTCGACATTATTTTCCATATTGATTAATGGATCATATGACAATTCTTTCAAACTGATCAAGGGGCTCAAACAAGGGGGTCCATTTCCCCCCTACCCATACATAATTTTGGCAAAGCGGTCGAGGAGGTTTATTCAGAAGGCTTTGTCAGAAGGGAAGATTAAATTCTTGAGAATCCAACCCAATTTTGAACCATTTACTCACCTCCAGTTCATGTATGAAAATATCCTCATGGGACTTCCCACGGCGAGGGAGGAAAAAGAAATCAAAAACCTGCTAGAAATTTATAAAGAGGAGTCACAAACCTAGATAAATTTAACAAAATCTCAAATTTGTTTTTTTAACACAACTATGGTAGTAAAAAGAAATATTACACTCATTATAGGATTACAACAAGAGAATCTCCCTTCAAAGTATCTAGGATCCCCACTCTTGGATAAGTCTATTTGAAATGTATCATGGACAAAGCTACTAGGGAAGTTAGAAGCCAAACTTACCAATTGGACACATCACTTCCTCAACCTCCTGGGGTAGATCCTACTGATTCAATCAATCATGAGATTGATTCCCCTTTATCTCTTTTCAGTCTTGGAAGCTCCCAAAATCATATTAAAAAATATTCAAAATATTCAAAGAGATTTTTTATGGGGGGGAAACAAAAGAAAAAAGTGGGCTCTGGTTGCATGGGACAAATTGTGCAAACCCAAATCAAATGGAGGGGTGGGTATCAGAGATCCACAATTCATTGGAAAATCCTTAATAGAAAAAATTTGGTGGAGGTGGTTAAAGATCCCATAAGCCCCATGGACCAAAAAATGGAAGGAAATGTCTTTGCTTGATGTCCCCCAATAAGATTTAATCAAGATGGAGGGAGATAGAACATGATCACTCATATGGAACATTGTCTGGAGAAGCAAAGTACTCATCCAAAAAGAGAGTTTTTGGGAGGTTCATAATGACTGGTCTACATTATTTTGAGAAGATGCATGGGAACAATTACCCACCCTTGGAGGTAAAAAAATGTTTTTTACAGGTTTATCACTCCATTTTAAGGTCAAGATGTATCCACATATATCAATACTGGAATGAGAGTATGGAGACATGAGAGGGATATGCGAGAATATGGAAAACATAAGATGAATGGCCTATCAACTGGAATGAAGAAAAAAGAAAGGGGATGGAAGAGGTCATATAGCTATGAGAAGTCAAAGAAAGAGAAGGAAACAATATTTTGAGATGGGGGAACAAAGGGGACGAAAAATTTAGGGTATGTGAAGCTTATTTGCTGGAAGCAGGATTGGTAGAGGAAAATTAGAGGGAGGACTCGCAACACATATGGAAAATTGAACTATGGCCAAAGATATGAACTTTCTTATGTATTTTTTTGTGACAAAAAGTTATAAACTAAGAAAAAATCATCAAGAGGGGGTTTGAAGGCCCTTCCATTTGCGATTTGTGTGTACAAGTTGAGGAAAAATAAAATCATCTTCTATGTGACTATAGGGAAGGGGCATTATTATGGGATGGAGGAGTGGAACTTTTCCGACACTCTAACATATTCTGAAATGATACCATCAAAACCAATTTTGATTGGACCCCTGAACCTTTATCCAACTATCATGAATTGATATGATCGTTGATCAGTCCTCCAATGGTCCTTCTCTTGTAATATGATGGTCTAGACTAATTGCGGGATTGGAATTAATGCGTTGTTTAATTCTTCCTTTGTGCTTCATAATAAATCATTTCCCTTGATCTGTCGCTTGCATATCCAATGGTACGACTTGATATGATCGTGTTTCTACAATGCACTTTCCCTTCTAAGCTTCATGTGCATCATCTCTTTTAATATTTTGATCTTCAGTTGCTAACCCTTCTGAGCTCTTAATTTGTTATTCCTTCTATAGATGGATTTTCTTCTCTTTGTTCATACCAAATCATCATTATAACGTAATGACATCGACTATTTACATCAATGACAATATGTCCAACAATATCACCCTTTTTCATTGAGGGAAACACTCTAACTTCATACATAAACTCCCCCTGTGAAGATGCTTTTCTCTATGAAGTTAGTCTCCCCATCTAACATCAATGGCAAAGGGTTGCTCCCCCTATGATTAATATCTGTCTTTTTGTATGTTGCTGACCAAGATCTGAGCTCGTGTAACTCCCCATGTCAACTCTACGGGATGCCATGTATACCACTATATACATCCTACTGTTTCCACTGCGGATACTGTTGTCCTACTAGAACACTAAGAAATTGAAGCTTATACTTTTCAAACGACCTTTTGACATGTCCATTACTTATCATCGATATCCAAACAGATGTATCCATCTTTATTCGAGAAAAATTATATTTTTCTTGCCACATGACTTATCTTGCTTATATAATGTAATCTATTCAACTAGAATTGATCTAGTTATCAAACCAACTCAGGAAGGTGTCGACCAGCCAATATATCTTTAAGATTTTCTCTGTCACAAGTACTGACTATGAAATTTCGGTTTCCAGTCTTTTCATTTTCAAACTTGTACTTATTCTATCTTCATCATCACCTCATTGGTGCAGAATTTTCCATTCATTCCATTTCTTTCTCACATAGTAACTTCCATTTAGTGTTTGTCCACTTATAACCATTCTGAGACCAATACATAACCTGCCCTGTTCCTGGGAAGATAAAGACCTACAGTAAACTATGTCAGATCTTGTGTAGAGTTATATCATCAAAACATGATGCTTTCGATGATCCTATTCATTTTTATGTGCTTTAATGCTCATAGGAGCATCAACATGAATGGTTTTTATGTCTTCCTTAATTTCTCCTTCCCTTCTTTGTTTTTAATTTTTCTTTGAGAAGGAGTTTCAGTGGACCATTAAAATATGATTGAAAAAATTCTGAGAAAATCGTCACTCAATTCTTCTGGTTGTTCTATTGTTAATGATTCATCATCAAAATCACTATTATGTGAACCATAAGCTTTTTTATCCTTATTTTGAGAATATTTCTCTATTAATTTCCATTTGTTGGGTAATGGATAATCTTCTTGTATGACATTATCAAGTTTTGGAGTTGTGCCAGATTTTTCTTTAGGAGTTTTCATGTCTTAATTTTGATCTACTTTATATGCATAGCTTTGATTATTATATTCTTTATTATAAGTTTTACCCACCAGTCTCCTATTATTATCTTCATCAATTTTAGGAAAAATATTTTCATCATCTTTCTTGTTTGGTACTTTAGATTTTCTTTTCCATGTCTTCTTATTTTGTTTGTTAGTGTTTCCTATTTTTAGGGGTTGCATTGGTAATCTACATTCTCTGGTTTTATGACCATAGTTGTTGCATTTTTTACATTCAATATTTATGTTTTGCAAATGAGTAAATGAGTTGTAGTTTATCTTCTCTATATTGTACCTATTTTTATTATATCTTTGGACATTTATGTTATTGTATTTTCCATAAGCTTTGCAGTGTACTGACTTATGTCAAAAATTATTGCAAGAGTAACAATATCCAATGAATAGATATTTATTAGGTGGATTCCTTCTGGTGATTGTATTCTTCGTGTCATTTTTTACTTTAGTAGGGAATGTTGATTTTTTTTATGTGGAATAGTGTTCAAAGATATCATATTTACCTTATTACCTGCTCTTCTTGAGGATCCCTTTAGAGAATATGCATAACTAATTGGTATTTTGACAGATCCTTGTGATGTAGAAGTTGAGTCTTGGATGTATCCCAAACTATTCTTGTTGTTTGGTGACCTTTGACTACTGAGAATTTCATCCAAGATCTTTGAACTATTTCCATTTCTTTCTCAAGTTCACTTTTTAGCATCTTAATCTCAACTTCTAGTTTCTCACATGCTTTTTTTTTATCACTAAGTTGTTTTAAAACAATTTCTTCAATTTTATTAGCTTCCATGAGCTAGGACTTCAAATCATTGATGGTGTGTTCTAACTCCTTGAGAGTTTTGGAAACTTCCCTCTCTCTTGATTTAGTAGCTTCTTTAATTTCTAGAAGCTCTCTTCTTAGTACCCAATTTTGTTTTTTAGTTTTTCCTAGTTCTTCAATTACACTAAAGATTTATTCTTCGAAGTCCCCTTCTTTTTCATCTTCTGAATGTTTATCATCTTGAGTTTTCATTCCCATAAACATAAGCTCTGAATCTTCATCTTCACTCATGTATGAAGAGTTGATATCTTCTTTAGAGTATAAGTTTTTATTTTTCTTATAAAATTTCTTCTTGTATTGGTTTTCCTGGTTGTAAACTTCTTCATCATTTTCCTCCTATATGGGATAGGGACACTTGTTACCAAAGTGTCCAACTCTGACATAGTTGAAACATTTGAGAGGTAACTTTCCTTTATATTTTCCAAATCCTTTCAGGAGTTTCTTTATAAAGTTGGTCTCTTCTACATTTGATATATCTGATAACTTATCATTGGTCTTTTTCTCCTGCCTCATCTTTTTCTTAGATGGTTTCAAGGTTGTTTCATATTTTTCTAATTTATCATTCCTTGTTCTCATTTCATATGTTGTAAAAATTCTATGAATTTGATCAACTGTGAGTGTGTTTAGATCAGATCTATCTTCAATTGTACAAATCTTTGCATCATATTTCATAGTAAATGACCTTGAATTTGGCATCTCCTTCATTAAAAACCTCTAACTTGTCCCAGATTTATTTGGATGATTTACAATGCATAACCTTCACACATAGAATTAGTCAACCCTCCTAGAATTCCATTAAATTCTCTTGAGTTGTCATTACATATTTTCTTTCTCACAGCATCTTTGGGTGGAGTAGTTGGTACAGTGTAACCATCTACAACAAATTGCCAGATATACAAACCAAGAGCCAATAAGAAGTTTTTCATTCTTATTTTCCATACAGCATAGCCTCCTCCATTGAAAAATGGTGCTTTGTTGTTAGGCATTCCATCTTTTTTATCCATATTCAAGATTTACCTTCTAGTTGTTAGACTATGATGAAGACACACACTCTGATACCAACTGTTGGAATACTAAGAGGGGGGGGTGAACCAATATTACCCCCTCTTAACAATTAACAACCAATTTTTATTTTTAATTGATCACCACAATAAATCAACAATGAATTGTATTCAAAATAAATTATATAAATATATTTAACATTAATTACAAGGTTTTATAAAGAATAGTGAAGGACACCAATCCTCTTTAGAGCACCAACTCTAGGAGAAACAGATCCCCTTCTTTAGGGCACCAACCCTAGCAAGCACCAACTCCCTCGTCTTTATGGAACCAACCCTAATAAGCACCAAATCCCATGTATTTAGAGAACCAACCCTAGGAAGCTCCAACTCCCTTATCTTTTACAATTTTATTAGTAAGGATATGAATCCTTCCATGCTCCTCCCTTTCACCCTCACTTCATAAGAACCCAAAGTTCTTCTTCTTGGACTCTGATTCTGATTTGATCTTCTTATTTGGACTGCAGAGACACTTTATTCTCACCATTATTTCTCGTTTATATACTCTTCCAACTAGTGTGAGCTATGAAACATTGTGTCCCTTTGTTTGTACCATCTCACCTCTTCATTAACAATAATCTCGTTTGTTTTTATTTATTCAAATATTATCGAGAAGCCTTTTCAATTTAATGAAAATTCTTTTCATTAATCGATCACAGGTATGTATCGATTTCATTTAACTTAATTTCATGTCTCTGCAAATATTGCAGAAATCAAATTATGTAGAGGCGCTTCCTTCAAACCATTTACATATGACCATAGACGCAGGACCACATGCTTATTAATTTAAGCACAAACTCTTTTTTCTCCCTTTGTTTCTTTATTCAATACGACTGCAGGTGGTGACCAGGCACTAAGCCAAGTGAGTGCTTGATCACTTGTCAAAATAAACGATTGTGTTTTAATGTCACGATGTGATGGACGATTCTCATTTACTTTGGAACTTCGACTATTCGTGGATCCTAAATTATGGAGTAGCAATTCCTCCGGAGTGATTACCTATCAAATAATTCATAAAGCGACGATGATTTCTTGCTATCGGTTAACACCTCCACTTATGCTATCCTTCCACTATGTTTGATCATCGCTTGAGAACTCTCCCGAAGTAGATCAACGGTCAATGTTGACTTCGGCCTTCGACACTTTAGGTGATTTCTCCTTCACAGTCCTTCAATCTTTCGAAGTTCATTTTGCCGAAGTAGATCAGAGAGTTGCATTTTATTTGCATGATGAAAAATTCTCATTCATTTCAGAACTTTGGGACTTCAGGGATTTTATGGTGGTGAATATCCCGAAGTACAAACTCTCGGAGTGACATTACTTGCTGATGTCACTTGTTGATGTGGAACTGACTGAGTGGCTGCCACTTGTCACTTAGATTCGTGACTTACACATACCTGAAATGCCAACTTCACTTTGACACTTGTCATCATGTGATTGTGCCACATGTCCTTGCTGACGTAGTCTTGTTGACGTGGATCTCATCATGTGGCACATGTTCTTCTCTTGGATCTAACGATTTTCCTAACTCCTGAAATCTATCTCAAATCGACGGCTAAGAGTGACTTCAAAACTTCAGCCTTCAGGTGAAATCATATGTTCTGAATCCTTTTTCTCCGAATTGGTCAGTGCCAAAGTAACCACTATTCTGATCAAATGACCATCATGTATTGTCCAGATCCGATGGTCCTCATTCACTTTGGGACTTCGAGCCTCCGACCTTTGTCTTTTCTTATCCTATCCTTATAGTTTCTTTGATCTGACGGTCGGGAATGCTCTCATAATATATCAATGATCAGGGATGATTGTGGGGTCCTCAACTAGCATGACGTTTAAAACTATCGTCGATTTCCACAATGGAAACTACTCATTTGGTAGTGGAAGTGATGTCAACTGTATATGTATTGGCGGGTCACAATCAATGGTCAGTGTGGATTGCAAAACCATAACTTGTGCATGGTTTAGTGTGGATCTAGTGCTTGCGTATCCAATGATCATGACTTGATCTAATCGTTGACCAGTCCTCCAACAGTCCTTCTCTTGTAATTTGATGGTCTAGACTAATTCCGAGATTGTTTAATTCTTCCTTCATGCTTCGCAATCAATCCCTGCCCTTGATTTGGCACTTACATATCCAATGGTCACACCTTGATCTGATCATGTTTCTGGAATGCACTTTCACCTCTGAGCTTCATGTGTGTCATCTCTTCTGAGATTCCGATCTTCAGTCGCTAACCCTCTCGAGCTCTTAATTTGTTAGTCCTTTTGTACATGGATTTTTTGCTCTTTGTTCATACCAAATCATCGTTATAATGTAATGACATCGTCTGTTGACATCAATGAAAACATGTCCAACAGTGGTGACAGTAGGGCCCGATCAAGTGACGCCAATCTAGAAACATGATGCAATGGTGAGGATTGATGGATACTCAACCTAGATATATGGTTAGTGAGTTTTTTAATGGAGGTGTATGTTGGAAATCTGAAGAAGGTGGTCATCAATGGGAGAGGTGGTCTGCATAGACACAACCCTTGTGGGAACCAAATTCCATGAATCTTAGGTATGTGTGAGATTGTGGGAGTACACAAAATTCAGAAGAAGGTGAGGATATCTCTTTAGAAGCTGATATGGAAAGGAAGTCAAGTGAAGATGATGATGTCAAAGCAGTTAGCTATGAGAGGTTTTGGCGGAATGGGTCAACAATACTTATGTTAACATAAGTGTAACATCTTAGTTGGAGGCTCATCACATAAATTCACGATACGCTTTGTAGTGATTGGGAGAAGGAATTTCATAGGAGGGTGTGGCTATTATTCACCTAGGACTTGAACCTTGGGGAGCGTCCTTTTGGATCATGTTGCCATTGATGCCAAAGGATTGATTGTTGTCAAAGGAACAATGTCTTGTCATAGTATATTGATGTAGTGATTTATGGATCATGTATTGTCCTTGATGTCAAATGGAGTCATAGTCATATGATGTCATGCATAGATGAAGATGGATCAATGAGTTATAGTTGTATTGATGTAAATATGAATCATTATTGTGTTTTCATGGTTCTACAAATGGATGAACTCCAAAGTGGCCCCCTTATGGTGAAATCCCTCAAAGGAAGATGCTTTGCAGTGAAATCCAAAGGTCATTGTTGTACAAATGGATGAACTCCAAATTCGTCCCCTTATGGTGAAATCCCTCACAGGAAGATGCTTTGCGATGAACTCCAAAGTGGTCCCCTTATGGAGAAATCTATCACAGGAAGACACTTTGCAGTTGAGTTCTCCTAGTAGTATGGTTAGAGAACCCATTATTAATTGTGGAATAATGAGATGAAGATCGATGAATTTGTTAGTGAAACTATCCTAGATGGATAATGCTTGTGAAGCCATTTCCGGTGGTATGCTTAACGTCACATAACTCCTCACGGTTTGAGAGTTATGGCCTTACGAAGTTGGAGGACCCTCATATGTTGGCTTAAAGCCCCAAAAGGTCAAAGAAGTCAAAGTGCTTGAAAATAAGAGATTATTAAAATAATAAAGTGAAGTGAAAAAATCAAAGAGGATTATTTAAATAATAAAGTGAAGTGACAAAGTCAAAGAGGATTATTTAAATAATAAATTGAAGTGACAAAGTTAAAAATGATTATTTAAATAATAAAGTGAAGTGACAAAATCAAAGAGTATTATTTAAATAATAAAGTGAAATGACAACGTCAAAGAGGATTATTTAAAGTGAAGTGACAAAGTCAAGGAGGATTATTTAAATAATAAAGTGAAGTGACAAAGTAAAAAATGATTATTTAAATAATAAAGTGAAGTGACAAAATCAAAGAGGATTATTTAAATAATAAAGTGAAGTGACAAAGTCGAGGAGGATTATTTAAATAATAAAGTAAATGGAGAACTGTATAATTATGGAAAGTGGTTATAAGAAGGTTAACCCTAAAATGAGGAAAATGGGTTAAGTGGTCAAGTGGCTATTGGATACATGGACAAGTGGCAAATTGGGCAAAGTTGGACATAGGTGACTATGTGGACAAAGTGGCCTAGAAGATGCTTCTAAGGAAGCTACTTGGAGAGTATAAATAAGAATCAAGAGTCTCTTGTTAAAATCATATCTTGATCCTAGCTTGAAGATCTATTCTGAGTAAGAGAGGGATTGCAAGTTCTCATGGATGCCAATGGAGACTTGAGTGTGAGTTGATGCCAGGTTCTTGAAGTTTGAAGCAAGTTACAAATCTATATTCTATGGGCTCATATCTGCCATAGAAACGCTAGTATGGTTACATATTTGTCTTGATGGATACTCTTGCTTATTGTATGGTGAATGCTTAAGGCATTATTGGTATGGATGTTGTGACATGGTTATGTTGGTTGATTGATAGAGTGAGCAACACTCTTATGGTTCAGTACTGATATGATTTCCACGGCATATTGGTTTCTTATACATGATTAAGTAGCATTCATATTGTATGGTTGAGGAGAATGAGTAAGTTGTGGGAGAGCATAGATGTGTTTTGATTGGTTATGGTTCATATTGGACAATGAAAGACTGATAGGGCACATACATATGTGTGATTCACTACTGACAAGTCGCGTACCTGTTGACAGATTGGTATATGTTGAGGATTGATTCCTCTTCTTAGTTCCTGATGAGTTGTGTAAGATGAGTCTTGCATTACATAGATGGTGCTCTTGTGGAGTTGTAAATCTATTCAGTTGTTGTTGATAACCCAAGGATTGTAGTTTGTAATAAAAACAAAATTGTGCATACATATTGTGTTCTTTGTGTTCCTTGTGGTGATGACTTATTGATGATATTTTTTGTTGGTATATGTTGTTGATGTATGTTCACATTTAATTTCTTATAAATGACAAAAATAAGTGATGAGTAATTGGTGATTGCTAACTAAGGAATTTTGTGAAGGGGAAGTTTGAAAAAGAGCACTATATTGATTCACCCCCCCTCTTAGTGTGGTCGGTGTGTCCAACACGTCCAAGACCCGGAGAAGATTGAATTTGGTGAGGGTGATAAGGAGAGTCTAGAGAGGGTGGTTAAGAAAGATTTTTTGGAGAGGACAAGCAACTAGGCTAAAAAAGAAGGGGCATGAAAGGGTAAGGAATATTGATAGGAAGATATAAGACAATTGGGGGTTGCAGGATGGCTAAGCTAGGAGCAAGAGGCAAAAACCAATGGGGAAAAAAAGAAGGAGCTTACTCATCATAAGGACCAATGAATAGAACCAGATTGGCTAGAGTGGCATGGATGGTGAGCTCCAGGTTTAAGAACCTTTCCAGATATGCATAGAATAAGGAAACAATGGAAATTGATGAAGTTGTGAGAATCCATAGGAAAAATATTGCATAGGAAGTGATCGTGGAGGAAGTAAAGGCATGGGTAGAGGAACCATTTTACTCAAGGACTCGCAAGACAAAATATTTCAAATCGGATGAGACATACTAGATTGTCAAGGAAGTGGTGCTCAGAAGTAGAAAAAAATAGGAAAGGAAATGAGGGTACCCTAAATGATTTTAAAATATTAGAAGGGAAGTTTGAAATTTTCTACAAGTCCTAGTTTGGCATCAAATTCAGGGTCACTCCAAAAGGGAAAAACTAGGACCAACCTCATATTGGGTCAATGAACTAGAGCTCCCCTAGTAACAAGGATCAACCTATCCTGATTGAAGATGATGAAGAAGCTCGGTTTGCTAGATCATAAGCCAAGTGTAGGCCATCCCGAGAGGAAGCTAAGGGAATTCTGGTTTGAAACATCACACGTTTTGAAATCATTAGATATTTTTAGGCTTGTTAGTATGCTTAGGGTATATAGAAGTTAGAAAATTATTTGGAAGATAGACTCTTGGATTTTACATCTAGACTATTTGATTTCATTTTTTAAGAACACACTTAATTTTGTGACGAAGAAACCTAGATAATTGCTCTCAGGGTTTGGCACTGATTTTGATTTTGGCACCCCCCTCCCCCCGGGACGTTTGTATTTTTGTTCTGTGTATAAACATAAATACTTAGATTGTTTTTAAGCTTTAAAAAAAAAGTCCACTAAGACCAAATGGTCTATCGGACCTTAAGAAAAGTAAGAGATTACTTCGATTTCTTTAAACTGTTATTTCAATGCTTGAAAATAATTAAGAGAAGCGCTAAGATTACTAAAGTTTTGATGACTTATAAGGTTAGGAAGGTTGGTATTGTGACAAACATTTTGAAATTGGGATCTAATTTGGGTATAAGTGGGGCATCCTAGGCAAAAATGATCTGCATATTCAACCCTCTTGGTGTCACAAAGGTGATAAATTATTTCTTTTCATGGTGTTTTAGGGAGTGTCCAATGCCCAAATTCACTATGCAAGTCATGAAAATTAGTTCTTATTTTAGAAATATTGATTCTCTTTTTTAATATGATCAAAATAGAGAGAAATATTATTATAAATATTATCATTTATATGTATTATCTTCTTTTTTTTTGTAAATAAAAAATAATGTATTACCTTAAAAAGATGTCATAGTGACACATGTCATTACATAGTTCGAAACATGCCACCTATTCTACCATATGCATGGAAACAATAACATGTGTCCTACAAAACTTATGGACAAGCCAGTATACCAAAACCAGAGTTTTGCTAGTGCATAATTCAACTGTAAATGTATCCTATCTAGACCCATAAACATGACAATAAGAAATCTAAACATTTGGTGAACCCGAACAACCATCATGGAAGAAAGTGAAGGAGAATGACTAGTAGTAAGTTGGGCAATGAATCTTGGAAAGATCATTTGAAAAGGAGTTGAAAATCATATCCATATGACAAATGAGGGCACGCTGGCTTTGAAGCTAGTTCTCCATTTCTCGACGCATCTTGAAAATCAATTGAAAATGACCTGTCGAGAATCTGTGTAGACTTGGAATATCTTTCTCAGAGCTCGGATCATGGCCCGCCAAGGCTGGATGAGTTGGTTCTTCCTTGAAAAAATATAGATGAGTCTCCTCCTCCGCCAGAAAATAATCCAATTATGTCTCGGTGGCGTCATTGAGTGACAAATTCACATTTGGGTTTGTCACTTCAATTGAGCCGTCGAGCCACTGTGGAAGTATTTCTTCCTCTATCACACAACCACCCATAGTTGAATTAGGATGGATAGTGGGGATGGAATTTCCAATTGGTTTAGTCATCCCAGTGGTATCCTCCATCCAAATTGGAGGAATTTCCTCCTCTACTGGACAACCACCAAAAGTTATCACGTGGTCAAAAATTTGAGGGATTGACATATTGTCGAGGGGAAGTTGAGCATCATCATGCAAATTTTGGTCATAATGGGGAGGGTCGACAGGATTGGTGAATGGTTTAGGAGACAAAGAAGGGGTCGAGGGGGGGTGTTAGCACTCCAAGAGTCACTCCCAGACTGCAAATGAGAGTAAGCTTGGTAACATAGAAATAAAAATGCTTGATTGGTTTTATGGATTAAGAAGAAGAAAACAAGGAAGGGGAAAGGCAGTAAGCTGTTGTAAATCAATGATGGACCATTGGGCTATGGAGTCAAGAAAACACCCTTCTCATTAAATGCAATCAATATGCATATCAGATAAAGGTTTATTGAATAGAGGAAGAAAAATATAACACAAAGAAGAACATCCATAAGTCAGAGATCCTCTCTGCATAAATGAATTCAAGGTACTTGAATATAAACAGTGACTAATAGGAAAAATACATCAGATCCTTGGATGCTCAAGAATCCATTAATCAAAGGAAACCATGATCCTCAAAGTGTACAATTCATTCAAGTAAGAAGACAAATTGTGAAAGAAAACAAGAGATACAAACTGATAACACATATATCATGAACCTTCAATAACAGAAATGTTTACAAAAACAAAAGCCCCTCAGGGTTACAATGATCACAGGCAAAGTGCCTCCTACATCTCTCTCCCCCTCTTGCTCATGAATCCAAACTTCAAATAGCAAAACTCTCTCCTGCCTCTTCAGATAGAAAAACTCTCTTCTGCCTCTTTAGGCTCAAGTCCTATCTCTTCTTTCTAAAAATAGAAGGCAGTTACAAAAGACTGACACATGTGTAGCTAATTATCTAACTTCTAGGCATTGGTTTTATAATAAAAAGACACCTATACCTGTAACCTATATTCTTGGAAACTAACGCAACAGAAAATATTGCAAGTAAAAAGAATGTTGCTTGAACAATCTCGATTAGAAAAGTGGCTATAGTTAGAGAGTACAGGATCTAACCATTTCCTGTAAGGCTGCCTAAAATGATAGAATTACTTGCCACCTGTAGATGTTCCCTTGAATACCTACAAATATTCAATTTGTCATTAGAACCTTATTTTTTACCTTAAACTGCCCAAACTTTCATCACTGGAAGGAGCATTTGCAGAAGAGGATACAACAATAAGAAGATCTGGCATCCAACAAAGGTTTATCCTCAAAGGGATTTTGATTTTCAATCATGGCATTTGCACACCCTCTATGACATAATTACTGGATTATAGCAGTCAAGTGGATGATAGATATACTCTTGAAGGTAAAAAATATAAACCTTTCCATGCACATTATCAAAGGTTATGAATAATAAGGTTTCTCTCCGGACAAGAGTGTGAGTATGGTCGAATTATTAGGAGACAACAATTTTCAACCATCCACCTAGAAGAGTGATAAACTCAATTCTCTTGATTCTATGTGCCAGTAGGTAGCACCATTCGGTAGCACCTTGGATAGTGAGTTTATGTAGCACCCTAAAAAATGAAACACCACCTTAATATTATTCAATAGATGATATAACACTTCCAATCCTCCTTCACACTCTGCAAATAATAATGCAAGTTAATTAGCAACAAGGTTTGCTTGCATTCCGCTGTTATATTTCTCGGGCTCCCTGCAAGGTATGTAAGTGTGAAAATTCTTCACCCGTTGGTTTCAGTGACATGTGTTATTGGATAAATCCGTAAGTGCAGAAACAAACCGATCTCCCTAGATCCACCTGGATCTAGAACAAATCAAGACAAAATAATACTCTTTCCCTAGATTTTGACTATTGAATTAAGTAGGAGGAAAGAACGAGTAACATACCTTATAATCGCTTCCTATGGTCTTTGTTGTTCCAGATTCGCTCCAATGCTCTTGTGCAGCCAAGACCAAGACAACTCAAACCAATTGGAGTAAAGACAACTCAAACCAATTGGAGTAAAGACAACTCAATATATTCAACAGTCAATCTATGTATATGATCAAGGAATTATACAATAAAGTGAATCTAGCTTTATGGGAAAGGGACATATTACTGTATTATATTGATGGAAAGTAAAGATTACAACCTGAGCCTTGATGTCGCAAACTTCCTTTCGATGGCCCTTGACTCTGACACACACACTTTCTCACTTGCATGAAGAAGATCAAAACCCTTATGATGTTCTTGATGTAGTTCCTCAGCCTGTTGTTCAAGCTTCAATCCTTCACACAATCTTTCACCAATTCTCCAATGTATTGCTTAACCTTTTTTGCTTCTAACCTTTTCCATGAGAATCCCCTCAATATATAGGAGAGAATGAATTAGTTACTTGGATAAGAATGATCCCAAAATATCAGGAAATCCAGTACTAGGATAACCACTCGAATGCCATCTCATCCTTCTAGAAGATTCCCTTCTAGAAACTTCAAGAATTATTCTTTTTCCTTTCTTAAGAAAGAGTTCGAACCCTATCAGTTCAACACAGTGCGAACTTCTCACACCCTGGCTTAAGGCAGCCTGCGAGAATCATACATTCTCGCAGGCAAATATACTAGTGGGCTGCGAACTTCCCTCAAAAATAATATTTCTGGAAAGAGAAGAAAGTAACTTTTCTCAGGGGAAAGTTCTTATGAAGATCCTGAGTACACCATCATCAATATATCATCACGATGACCAAAATTATGGGTAACAGAATGCCCCCCAAATTCTGAGATTGGAACCAGTGACAACCGATAGACTTTGTAAGTTGCATGTGTGTGTCGAGAATCAGGAGCACATCTAATCAGAAACCTGCGAACAACCAAGCATCTGTAGAATATCATATATATCAATTATGAGGTAGGAATTCCCATACTCAGATCACAGACTGATGACCTGGGTCATGGCCACGAATCATACACTGTGGATCCATGCCGTCAAAATATAGCATAGCCATTGGAATACACTGTGGATCTATGCGAGAAATTTCAAATCAAGACTACATAGCCACAAGACATACACAGTGGATCTATGTGTCGTAAATCACGCATACTCCATCGCAACCTGGATCACAAAGATGATATCCAGGGTCTTCAATCTCGTTGCCCAAAAGTACGAATCTAACCATGTGATTACATGTGTTGAAGTCGAACATGGCAGAAACCACTTGATTACCAGTCATTGATGTAACCGTTAACAAGTGTGAGGGAAATCACCATTGATTTCAATGACTCCCAAGGTACCATAGTAAAATCCATCGAATGTGAATAAATTAGTTGATGTCGAACATCTGACAGGATCCCTCGATCAGGGGTCAATGATGTAAATCCACTGTCGAAAGCGAGGAAACTTTCCATTGAGGCATGCAAGCTCCAAGGTACTAAATAATTTCTAAGTCTTGATTCCGGATAATGAGATGGAGTCGATGGAACAAAACTTGTCACAGGAGGGCCTTGATGTATCCCTATCAATGACACGAAAAGAGTAACAGAGTTTGAAGGTGAAATAGAGCATTTTGCAAATTGGACTGGACACAGGGAAGGCCGACACAGAGAGAATGGATAACTGCAGATGGCCGACTCAATATAGGTTTCAGATGGACTTCTCTTGAACATGTGAATGACACGACGAATGATTTGGAAACATTGACTCAAAGACAACACAAGGAATGACCTTGTAGCAAATCAAATGAGAGACAAATGCATTTCCCAAACTGGCTTCAAATGTGATGAATAGGGGGTGTCATGTTCAAGAGTGACGCTTACTGCCAATCAATACAAAAATGAAACATATCCCTTTCCCAAATTTTCCCCCACCATTTCTGGCGAGTACCTCTTTATTTTTACGCAATATTGAGGAGGATAACATATGCTTGTTGATGTAATCTCATCCTTCAGATGAGTCCCTCAGAGTATGTTTAACGAACCCTAAGAAGGAGTGGTTCGGTCCCATCACGGGTCTGTCAATGTTTGTTTAACGAGTCCAGAGATAGAAAACTCGAAGGTTT
>JZKD02S1594212.1:0-10095 GCA_000966675.3 Picea glauca
CATCCCTATGATCGTTAATGATGTAAACCTATATGTTGCCTTCAGAGAGGTCAGTGGCCTGAACTCTTGAAGAAAGAAGGGAGAAGAACTTTCCTTGAGAGAAGAAGTTGTGTTTTCCTCTGTGAAAACCCTATTTTGGAGGATTTCCCCAGGCTGCACCATACCTGGGGTGCGGAAATTCCTGATTTCCACAGGCTGCACTATAGATAGGGCACATAATTTCTGCATTCTGCACTATACCCATGTCGCGACGACCTTTGTATGTGGTAAAAATGAGCGTTTTCTCGATGCTTCTAGAAGGAGAAACTTCTATGGTGAGGTGGCCTCTGAATGGTTTGGATCTTACTCGCTTTCATGATTTAGTGGGATAATCCTAACCTCCTCACCTTATCCTCTTCAGCTTATAAAATGAGAGGAGATCTCATGGAGAAACTTAGCTTGATTGGGTTGGAAAGTTCTTGAGCCTTTGAGATTAGTTGAATTTGGCTTGGAATTATTAGCTTGGTTAGAGTGGCTTTGAGCTTTGCTTTGTCAAGATAGATGTCATATCTATAGTCTCAGAATCCATTGGAGCAAGAAGTGTGTGGGAAGCAAGGAACTATTGGAAGGAACCTTATGACATCAAGGCTTCTGGTTGTAATCTCTCTTCCTATTATTTAATATAATATAGTGGCATGCTTCTTTCCCATAGAATTATGTTTATTTTATTGCATAATTCCTTGATCATATGCATAGGTTGTCATTGAATATACTTCTATCTCTTTCACTTTGGTTGGTTAGTGTCTCACTGCAGGATCAATATCACAAGAGCATCAGAGCAAAGCAGGAACAACAAAGACATAAGGAAGCGACATTTAAAGGTATGTCTATTGTCTTTTGTTCGGTAGTAAATTTGATGATTAGAGCCTAGGGAAAGTGCCATGTCCTATTGTGTTTTGTTCTAGATCTAGGTGGATCTAGGGGGATTAGTTTATGTCCACATTTACCGATTTAGCCGATAACAATGAGTAAGCAGTAAAGCAGAATCAGATTCAATGAATTCAGAAAATGTATACAATCTAGACTGATGATTTACCTCACCAGTAGCAACCCTGGAGTTGGTTTTCATGTCGTAGATGTCCACAGAGTTTGGTCTGAAGATTAATTTCTTTCTGGTGCCAGAATTCGTCATATGATACACGAAGATAAGGTTGACAGAAATTTTGGGAATGTGCAACACATTCTCGAAGCTTCCATTGGTGATTTCAATCCTTCCTTTGTCGGTGACTTCGACACGAGAGTTGTCCCCCATCAGAATAGGAGGACCTTTGCATGCATCCAATGAATAATAGACTACTTCTGAGGCATCCATGTGATGTGATGCTCATGAATATACGATCCAAGCATCAGGAGAGGAGTTGATTGCAATCAAGGCATGGCTAGAATTTCCTTTCTTGGAATTCAGATCTTTTGGATTCTTCTGATTTGCACCCTCGGGGATGCGATCTCAAAGGTTGTTTTGTTGAAGTATTTGAGACATCATATCTATTTGTTTTTTCATGCATTCAGATTCTGAATGGAATCCTTTGTGACAGTACATGCATTTCTCCCATTTTCTTCCCTTTTCCCCTTTGGATCCAGAGGCATCAGTGAAGCATTTTGTGTACCCTTCCTTTTTTGGATGTGCATGAGCTTTTCGTTTATATTTATATTTAGATTTCTGATATTTTTCTTTGCCATCATGCACATTGAGTGCATGCGCCCTTGGGCCTTTGATTGTGCCCATGTTGATGAGCTTGGTTTTCTCTTGTGTCAGGGATTCGATAAAGTCCTCAAGAGAAGGCATCTTCCAGTTGGCTCCAGAGGTGAATCTAACATAATGGAAATTGGATACGAATACAGAGAATTCAGCACCAATCTTGGAGAGAATGGTGAGAACCATTTGTTTCTCCTCCTTCAATTTATCAACCCCGCAAGCTTTGAGTTGTGACAATAAATCCTTGAATTTTGTAAAGAAATCTTGGATATTCTCGAAGATTTTTGGATCCAATGTGAGCAGATCCACCTCCAGCATGTGTCCCCTCATCTCATATTGTTTTCCAAAGATCCCTTTGAAGGTGGTCCATGCTTCATTGGGAGTCTTACAGGAAGATATGTGAAAAAGGAGATCGGGAGAAATAAGACTGCAAATTGTTCTGAGTGCCTCATCCATGTGATTTAAGTACTTGGATTTTTCTATGGCTGATGTCGATTCTATATCTGTATTCAAGGTTAACCTGTACAACCCTTTAGTTTGGAGATGTATGGATATTTTCTCCTTCCATGCAAAATAGTTGTAAGGTGTAAGAACAAATTCTTTTTGGAAATCCATCTTTCTGTTGTCTTCAATATTTTGTACCTGCAAAAAAATTTGGTGTAGATTTTTCTTAGCAGTCTGTCGGTTCTGATACCATGTAAATGTGTTGAACCTACACAAAATAAATCTAGCTAAAAAATGATACACACATTTGCAGAGAGAATAGGAGAAAGAAGAAGAAGGAGAGAAAGAATTAAAGAATTATCATTAACCATTATGAATAATGAATAATTTATACATGATATACTTTGTATAACTCAATGAATGCATGATGGAGGAGAAATAATGTGCCATAGTGGTGGTCTAGATTGATCTGGACACACACCATTAGTTACGAGAGTGAACTTCCACCTAGTCTAGTCTCTCAGGCAGTTACGGGAGTGAACTGCCACCTAGTTGAGTTAACTAGCCAACTACTCTTCAATTAACTGAATGAACAGAGAGTAGTGAGGAGTTAACTTAGGGAATCAAGGCTAATGCACTGCTCTAGTGATGATAGATACCAAGGCAAGGTTGAATTATCATGGTGATGATCTCAATGTTGCATGGTGACAAAACCGATGTAGCATCTAAACTCAACTCAACTAGTCAAACCGAAGTGTCAACTAAAAGAGAATATCCTCCAGGTGGAATATTCTCCCCTAAATTATAGGAGACTGGATAATGACTAATTATGACTAATAAACAAAGAAAAACCTTAGGAAAAATAAATCCTAGGTGTGTGTGAAGTAACTCCAACAAAAACCACCTTTATTACTCGTTGAGGTACCTTTTCTTATGAATGTATGCATTTTGTCTTATCTAATGTGGGTGCCACTTTTCAAAGACCTATGCAAATAGATTTTGATGATTTGATCGGCAAGATTATTCATTTCTATCTTATTATTGTCAACAAACTATATCATATTATTTAAACAAACGATAATTAACAATAATAAGATATCGATTACAGGTATGGTTCTTTTCACCCATCCATGAATTACGCTCTATGTATGAATGAACGATGGCTAATTAATGCTTTGGTTTGTGTTTTCTTGAGATTGGAAACTGTGTAAATGCGTGGTTCTTCTCTCTAGAATGACTATGTGATTGTTCAATTTGCAAGTAAAATAATTGGTTGGTTGAGTTGTGCATTCGCTGGTTGTTCTGTGTGGTGAAAATTGTGATGGCTCTCTGTAGTTTTTAAATGGATATGGATATTATCGCTCTGTGTTTTGTTGGAGGGTTTTTCTCTATTTATCCTTGCTCACCACTTCCTCATAGTTATGAGGGTAACCATGTCCAGTCGTATTCAGGCTGCTATATGGTTGGTGTTTATGTTTTTCGGACTTCCTTTTGGTCATTGTGTATTTTCCAGAGTCATGGTTGTGGGTTTTTGTTTCCATGGTATTGGCATCAATGTATCTCAGAAGTTGTTCTTAGGGTGTCCATTATGCCAAGATATATTCTTTATGGTTGATTGGGTGATATAAGTTATGCCTTGGGTCTACATTTCCACTAGCATTGTCATCAAATGAAATGGACAAAGGTTATACCTCTGTGTGTTCTGGTTACTTGTTATTTTCCAATGGGCATTCGCTTCTCCTCCACATCGTTGGCATACCCTACCTGTCGTTGAATTGTTGCGCCATTACACAGACTAATATTTATAAGGAACCATGTTCTTGTATCAAAGGGTCTTTGCCTATTGGTTGATATGTTTGGAGGACCTCCAGTCTCTTAGTGTTATTGGTGACCAAGAAAACTCTTAATTTATCCTTTGTATTTGTTGTTACAGGGCCCGTTTTGTTTTAAAACCCCTAACTATCTTACTCAAATCGGGCATCTTTCTGATTATCAAATATTGGTTGTAAAATGGAGTGGCTATGACAGTTGTGTCGAATACCTAGCTCGTTTTATTTGATTAAATTGGTTGATTGGGAATCAATGATAATGTGCAGTCAATGGATGTCTCTTCTCATTATGCTTTCGATCGATGTATTCTTACAACATGGTGTCAATTGCAAGTTGGTGTCTACTGTGTGTTTCACTAGTCTTGATCGAGATCATGGAAAATTGTGGAAATTGATGACTGTGATTTCATTGTTTCACTGTGTATCTATTATGGAGGCATCGTGCATGTTTTATTCAATTGCATCATTAGTGATGAAGCTCAAGTTTTGTATTATGGTTTCATTGAAAAGTTTTATTGGTTGATATAATGAAAAATGCATGAAATTGGGCAAGTGTTAGAAGTATGTTCAATTTGGAAAAGGGACACGTGTATATTTTATTTGGGTGATTGTGAATTATGGAGAGTGTTTGATATTTTATAGCGATATATGATGAATAGAGATGGAGCAATGTTGTTGTGTGTTTCTTTTGATTTTGTTTTAAATGAAAGGAAAGGAATCAGAGACCAAGTATTCTCTTAACATGACTGTTGAAATTCATAGTGATTATGAGTATGATTACAGACTATGTTAATTCATAATTTTTTAAGAAATCGAATGTGGGACAGTGAACATTTTTGACACACAATAATTGTTAAATTTGTATTGGTATCTTTTGTATTGAATACCGAGTTTTTTTTATGGATTATTTGATTTGTTTTATGAACAATATTTGTTTTTTTCCTACCATTCTCTCACTTTTTCGCACATTACAAGTCCCTTTGCCTTCCCATATTCACTATCCACTCCCTGTTCTTAAAATTAAATTATAGTTAAGTTAAACTATGTATTATAACAGTTAAAGGATGGCACAGGGATGAGTTGCAACGATATATTGTTTTGATTTACAATACAGTTGATTCTTTGATGATTTGTTGAGCAGTAATCCCTTAATTTTAACACTTTTTCACTCAATACAATCCCTCACATATCCCAAAACCCTTATTCACCCCGTTCTCATGAACAAGTATTAAACGATTTGTATGGATTGGATTGCATGAGTCCGAGGTATTGTTGAGCCAAAATTTGTTTCACATTTAAAGAGATGTCATGTATGGTTGTTGAAAAAACTAGTTGCTAATCAATAAAGCATACAGGAGTGAGATTTTTCAGCAGAGGTAGCTATGGTCGGGGTAACAGAGGAAGAGGAAATTGGAACAGGGGCCCTAGAAGGCCAAGGTTTTCTATACATTTTGATGCAAACTCACAAGAGTTGAGCCAACTATTCCAAGCTGTATTTTTTAACTAGATTGGCCAAGGAGTGGTCCAACCTAGGCCAGAAAGGCCTCCCTTCCAAGCCCCACATGTCCCTAGTATCCCAGTTCCCCCTCATGTCTCATTACAACCTGAAGTCCCTGAAAACGACGGATGGCAAGAGATTGTCCATCCAACAATCTCCCAACATCGTGGCTAGCATAACTTGTCTCTACCTGCTCCTCCACATGTCAATCAAATTTTCCAAGATGCCCCTTCCCACTCAGCAATACAGTCTTCCCATGCAAGAAGAAGGTTAAAAACCGAGGCCCACCATACTCCTGACAAAGGAAAAATTTTTGTTGCCCCCTCCTCTCCCTCAAATGACTCAGCCAAATCCATGTCATCATGCATGAATTTGAGAGATAATTTCCCTCGTGTTATCAATGATATTAGGCCTAAAGGCTCCACACATCCTAAGGAAAATTTAGATAAATCAAAGGGTGACAGCAGAAACAAGGGGAAGATTGCCTCCCAGAGTGGCAAATATGGGTTTTAAGTTTTTTTATTTATTGATTGTTGAGAACAATTGACTTCTGAAATTTTGACAACACACTAATTTTTTGATATAATTTCAATTATCATTGATATAAATTGTCAAATTATGAGAGTGATGATGGGAGCCACAAGGAGGGATGTGTTTGATTGATTAACTAGTCGTGTTATGCTTGTTAAAGAAACTAAAGGGAGTCACAAGGGGTCCCACCTACTAGTTATTATTTATTAAAGACCCTTATTATTATTTTATTATGTTTCCCCCTTAACTAAAAAGTTGGTTGAGTTTTAGTTAACTTAACTAAATAGGTAGTTTAACTACTTCAGCTAATTCAGATTTCTTAAAGGAAAAAAGAGAAGGATGAACAAGAGGAGATAGAAGGAGAAAGCATACTAAGGTCTTATCTTTGAGTTTTATTGAGACAATTCAATTTTCATTCATTCATTGATTCATTGAAAGCCTAATTCTCTTTTATGATAGTAGGGTCGTATTGTAGACAACAAGATTCAGGGCTGAATTTCATCATTCAGACACTTGTTTTTAAGAGGTTTTGATCTATCTTTGATAGTCTGTGTAGGCTTGTCTTTTTTTGAATTAAATTTCATGACTGATAAAGGCTATTGTGAAAAGTCGAGTGGGAAACAATCTGTGGCAAGCTGATCCATCTTTTAAAAGTTCAGTTTTTTACTTTCTGTGAGAAGTCCTTTTGTATGGTTTTCATCGAGGACATCTAAGTTTGACTTTGGTCCAAACTTCCTCATGGAATCTTGTAAAGAGAATGATTATTTTGATAATTTGGAATGGAATAAACAATTGCTTTATGTCTCATTTGTGTTGATTATTGACTTGGTGTTTTTACTTCTGTCTCTATATTTATTTATGCATCTGTTATATTCAAAAAATTACATAAATATTGGATTTTTCAGCAATCTTTCAGTTATAAAGAAAATCATCCTAAGCACTTGTAATCAATACTTGTGGATTAGGAAACATTTTTTTATGGATATAAACATAGGGTGATATTCCTGTCTATATTTATTTAGCCAAGTAAGATATGAAAATGCTTGAGTAAGATAATTTCATATATTTTCCTCAACACCGAGGCCTTATATTTTCAGAGATATAACCTGTGTAAAAAAGGGTTTTGGAATCATCTTGAATTTAGTCATCACATAATTTTCGCTATAAAACTTTTTATGTGATGTTTCAGACCTTGAAACCTAGATGATATTCATAGAAATTATTAAGGTAGTTGTGATAAAAAATTTAGGTTCTGGGTCATCCTACATTTGGAGATACACCCTATGTAACATAGGGTATCTGACTAGTCATGTTCACTAGTATCAAACATGTGTTTCAGGTAAAACAATGATATATTCTTTAGTGAGTATCCAAATTAAGTGAGACAAGTTTCATTGGATAGTGGATAGGATGTAGTATTTATGGGGAAAGATTCAAAATCAAATATCAGATATTTTTCCCTTGGCACGCTTTACAAGTATGCTCTCTTGGAAGGGACACAAATAAGTAAAGTGTGGGGAAGTTACCATAAATTCCACTTGGCACATCCAATTTTCATCAGATCTGTGGAATTGCTGAGAAGACATATCAGAGAACTAAAAAAGGAATTTTCGAGACCTAGAAGGGCTGAAATTTTGGAGATATAATAGAAGAAAAATCGTCTAGAAAAACCACCTCGAAATCAAGGTTTAAAAGTGATACTTGAGAAACACGCCACCAAAAAAAGGAACTTCTACACCAAATAAGACTTCAGACAATCCTACTTGGAATCTTGATGAAGTTCAAGAAATGCACATGGACATAAATGATTTACAAAAGAAGACAATAAAAAAAGATGAACTACAAGGGATGATGGATTCAACTGAAGCTAAGTTGGAGGAAATAATGGATACTAAGATGGATGGTTTAAAAAGGGAGATCATGGAAGGATCGAAAAATTTCCTAATAGAGAGGCCACCTGAAAGTGAAAATGTGTCCCATGAAATTCATGATGAGGACACAAGGAAGATGAATTAAGGCTGGAGAAACTCCAACTTTGGGTTGAAGACCAACCACTTTCCTAAGATTGATATGAGGAAGTTTGATGGCAATGATTCAATCACATGGATACTTCATATGGAGCAGCTCTTTGATCTACATTATGTGCCACATATAAAAAAGGTATGAATTGCTTCTTTATATTTAGAACCCAATCAATTTGTGTGGTATCGATGGCTTTGTTCTCGCAAATAAATTGTCACTTCGAAAATTTTCACAGAAGAAATGATAGCACACTATAAGAATACAAGGAGAAATACCTTCTTTAGCCAACTGATAAATCTCAAGAAAAAGGGTTTAGTTGCGGAGAACATTAAGAACTTCCAAAGATTGAATATAAAGGTAACAGATATTCCATATGAGCACCTGATTGATGTACTCTTAGGAACTTTAAAAGATAAAATTCAACATGAGGTTCACCTTTGGGAACACAAATCATTGGAGAATGCGTTCAGGGTGGCGAGAAATGTTGAAAGTAAAAATATGGCTATAGCTACTAGAAAGACCACTCCTAAAATCTATCGAGTGAATACTATTCCTTCTTCTAAAAAAATTCAACCTACAAGGTTGACACCTCAACAATTGGAGGAAAGAAAATAAAAAGTTTTATGCTTTAATTGTGATAGCAGGTACAATAAGGGACATAAGTGTGGTGAGAAGAAATTATTCTACATATATTGTGAAGAGGAAGAAGAAAAATAAAACGAACATGAACCATCTCAAGATGAAAACGTAGAAGAGATTTCTTCTGAAGAGTTGAATCCCATGATATCATGTAATGCATTCGATGGAATTATCACTCCTAAAACCCTCAAGATTGACGGATATATCAAAAAGAAAAAAGGTAATAGTCCTAATTGATTATGGTAGTACTCATAATTTCATTCACTATAAATTAGCCAAAGCTCTCAATTTATTTATATATCTAGCACCCGAGTTTCAAGTAATGATTGCAAATGGAGGAACTATCAATTTCTCAAGAAAAATCCATAAGATCAATCTTACTATGGAGGAATATGTAATGAATAGTTGATAATCCAGAAGAAAGAAAAGGAGAGGAAGAAGTTTATCCCATAAATATTTCCTTTCAGAATAAGGGCCATATGTTTTGAGGAAAAGGAAGGTTAGATTATGAGAGGGGGAAAAGAAGTGAGTGCCTAAGACAACTTTTGCATGGCCCAAGAGTTGGTTAGATGTAAAGAGTCTCCAACTAGTGAGGAGACTTCTTGATTTCCTTGAAGTATCCACTCCTGTGAAGTTCCATCCCAGTAGGTAGGAAGAGAATGATTTGACAGTTGCATCTCCTTACATCATCATTTCCTGGAGAACAATGAGATTGGGATTATGGATTCCAATCAACCTCCAAATGGCCATTATTTTTTAGGGGTTGGCCAACCCCCTGTAATTGTGTGAGAGAAAAATAATTGAGGGCCTTGTTCAGAGGTCGATGCTCTAAGATTCTCAAAAATAGATTTATATTTGTCAGATTGAACTTTTGTTTGTGCTTGCTTCTGAGCAAGAGAAATTAAAGACTTATTGCCTCTAGTTAAAGTTTTTTTCCCCAGGTCCACAAAGGTTCTGATACCTCCTTGAATTCTGATGGGGATCTCATATGGTTCATGAACAAAGGACCCTAGGTTGTACTTTAGGGGGGAGGGAAGGATGAGGGGAAGGTGATGGAGGTGAGATGAGAACTAGAGAAGCGAGGGAAGGGGAGGAGAGGACGAAAGGGGGCATTTTAAAATGATAGGGGGTGGGAGAGAAATGAGATGAACCAAGGCACGAATAGAGATTCCCAAAAGTCCTACTATAAAGGACAGGTCTAGGGTTTTGGGGGAGGAGAGAGTGATGGGGACCTGTGAAGGTCTTGTGAAAAAAAAGAGGAGGAAGTAACAGATTTTGAAGNCATTTTAAAATGATAGGGGGTGGGAGAGAAATGAGATGAACCAAGGCACGAATAGAGATTCCCAAAAGTCCTACTAGAAAGGACAGGTCTAGGGTTTTGGGGGAGGAGAGAGTGA
>JZKD02S1594213.1:0-10095 GCA_000966675.3 Picea glauca
ACGGCCATTGGGTAATCCAATATCATTGTCTAATGCTAATTTTAACATATATAAATCTCTCTAAACAAGTTGCTATTGTTGAAGTCTCAACAAAATTTTCATCATAGAAACATCTTTAACTTGATCTTGAATTTCTTCCATTCATCCTTGAGTTTAGAAGATCCATACAACCACATCACAAGACAAATCATTTCATACTTTTAAAATATTTCAATCTTTTTAAACTTTTAATGAAAATACAACCACATCACAAGACAAATCATTTCATACTTTTAAAATATTTCAATCTTTTTAAACTTTTAATGAAAACTAAAAATTCATTAGTGTTAAAATGAATAATGCTATGTAGTTGTCCGTCTCCTACTTCCTATGCAATTTTGAAATTGCAAGAAATATAATAAAAAACTTTTAAGACTATCAAAATAGCTAAACATAAATTTATTCATGCTTCGTTTCCGTTATTGTTTATTTAACTATGTAAAATGCAACATTATGTTGTTTTTTACTTTAAAAGGACTTGAAGATCTAAATTTTGTCTACATTGTCTTTTGCCATTGTAATCTACATCGAAAGAGAGATTGGAATGTCTCACTAATAGGCCACAATATTATTCATTTATTGTTAGTCCTATGATTTTTACACATAAACTATGAATGCCAGAGTGATGATCCAAGTGATAATCAAATGACCCCAAATTCATTGTGGGGATTTTTTTTTGTGTGCATTCTTTTATTATCTTCGTGTCTCCCTTTTTACTTTGTAACATCCATATCCTTATCACTCTAATCATGGTGCACATATCTCTCCCAACCACCACTCTTCCTCTTGAACACAATTTAGGTTATCAATGATGATGGATCATCAATGAGAAGAATATGACGACCTGCATTTTGACATTTGACCACAAGGTAATGGCCAAAGCCAAAGATCCAATGGGAATGAAGATTGGAAAAATGAGAGAGAAAAACAATTAGCTCTCATTTTGTTGATTACAATAATTATTCTAGGCATTTTCATGTGTAGAATTGTTGACCCATTGCACCACAACAGCTAAAACAATATGGTGGGCATCTGATTTGATTCTTTCCCATTATTGTTAATGGTTCCTTTTATGTAGAACATGAAATGCGCAGGTCTCGCGGTTGTGGATAATCCAATTGCATTGCTAAGGTTTTTCTTAAGAAGATTGATAGTGGGAATGAATTTATCTACTTTTTCAACTATATTGATATCTTCAAAGTCATCTACAGTGATGATAAATCTAATGGATTTGATTTTCTTAGCCATGTCTCTATGTTGTCAAACTCTTTGAAAGCCCTGCAAGGTGGCATCAAACATGTTTTTCCACCTATCATGATAAAAACAATTCTCGTGGATCTGGATTGTGTAGGGAACAAAATGAAACATACATATGAATATAAAAGAGATCATAGTAACACAATGAAAACCCAACTTCTATTAATGAATAAAATAATGGAATATTATAGAACACAAACTAACCAGAATGGTGGTAGCTTATCTTAGGGGAGAGAGAGAGAGAGAGAGAGAGAGAGAGAGAGAGAGATGTCGACTACGATCATTTGCAAAAAGATGATAGAATAGGTTGAAATGACATACTTTTAACATTAAGCAAGAACCATAAAGGTAAAAAAGCCTAACCCTAGGAAGGGAAGTGCCAAAAAGGTGTTTTTGGACCTAAGGTAGTTAGTTTCTACATCAACTTCCTCGAGGCACAACCTTCACCTACCATCTCTATTTGGTGTGAATAGTAGCTCATTGGAAATCTATAAGTAAGGAATATAATATTTCAACATGGTCTAGGTGTGTCGAGCTCCAACCTAGGCCCTGAAATTTCCCCAGAAACATCATTTAGGGCCTCAAAACAACCTTGTAAGTTTAGAATCTAGAAAATCCTAAAAAAATCATAATAAAAATGCCAATATCGAGAACCGCATTGATTCACTGGAAGAGGTCACTCACCATCGATATCAACTTGGACTATTCCTCTCCCCTTAGAAAGTGATGGTCCTCATTGCGTCTATTTCCCATAGTATATGGGGAAAGTTTTGTTGAATCTGAATCTTGGTGAGCCATTTTCCTTTCTATATAAGTTGTCCTACTTTGGCAACCCGATAGAGTTGTATGTTCTACTAGCGAGTTCCCTTCATCTTAGTTTCCATGATCCAATCCACTATATCGTGCTCAAGGTAATCAATATTGATTTATGTAGGGTCCAATTTCTTAGCCACCTTCAAGGTGTCCATCAAAGGTGGGAAATATGATCGAAGCAACTCCACAATAAATACTAGATGTAAACCAAGGAAAGGAGGAATACTCGATTTGGTATCATTTTCACCCACATTATTTTGATGGTGCAAGACAAATATCAGAGTGGTCTGAGCTTCATATGGGGGGTTGTGAAGTACTCTTTTTGAAAATGCAACCATACCTTGTCACCAACCTGAAACTTGCGTGGAAATTGATGTTGGTAATCTCACTGCATGTACTTGGTATTGTCCTTTTGCAAGATATCATGAACCTATTTTTTGGGGTGCTAGATCCGTTCAAAATATTTGGCTACTTTGTCTACCTTGGTCTAAGCATGGGAGGAATGTATTAGTGAAGATGGAACAAGAAGAGCTACATCAATGGGGGCCAATGGTTGGAACCCAAAACACACCATGAAAAGGTCATGACCAATAGAGTTGTGGATGACTCTGTTATAACTATGATGAACATATGGAAGGATCTTATCCCATGTGCATGGATGCTTGGATTTGTACATGCACAGAATATGCACAATCATCATGTTGACCACTTCCATTTTCCCATCTGTTTGGGGATGAAAGGTACTCGATTTGGTCAACTTGGTGTCCATTAGAGACCATAGGATGGACCATAAGGTACTAAGGAATGTCTCTGGTAGCCCAAAATCAACCCAAACATGCTCAAAGAAGAGCCTAGTAGTGGTCTCTATTATGATACTCTTTTTACATGGTGCCAAAATGACCATCTTACATAATTGATCGATGACCATAAAGACACAATCATGACCATGTTTGGTGGAGTGAAAACTTGACATGTAATCCATGGAGATTGACTCCTAGGGATTTTTCTAGGGTAGGGAGAGGAATGTATAGCCATTTCTTCTTGATGGATCGTTTAGTAATGGCACATGTAATGCACGACCAAATATATTGGTTGGCGTCTTGTCGAATATTTGGCCAGTAGAAATACTTCATAAGTAATGCTATTTTATTCTCCACATCGAAGTGTGCCCTTGCCACCAGACTGTAATGTGCCTCCCAAATTAGCTTTGCATGCTCACTTGAAGGAACACAAAGATGGCCTATATAACACAAGAGCACATCCTAGAGGTGCAAAGTCTGGTACTTGTTTTCCTACACTCTATTTTTTATAAGTAGCGACAAAGTTAGAGTCAATGTTGTATAATTATGGCCACCTGGATTTATCATTCCCACATGAATTAAGAACTATTGTTAGTTTCATATCTTGGGGATGACTGAGGCAGTATATAACACGGTTGGCGCTACCCTTCTTATATGTAATGTTTAAGTGGAATTTTTGTAGGTATGTGGACCACTTCTGATAGAATTCATTCTATAAATTTCCTTGTGTATTAATGAATTGCAGAGGTTTGTGATCAATTTGAATGATCATTTATTTTTCCAAAATAAAATGAAGCCACTATCGACATGCCTACACGATGGAGTACATATAATTTTCATAGGTGGGATATCTTCGAATAAAATCAGATAGTGTTTCATTGTGATAGGCCACCAAATGTCCTTGTTGAGTGAGGACTGCACCGATATCATAGTCAAAGGATTCTGTCTCAATCTCAAATGGATGTTGAAAGTCTGGAAACATGAGGACTAGTGGGTAGCAGAGGCAATGTTTCATATCTTTCTGCTATGATTCATAATAGGAAAAATTGGCTTTACCTCCAAATCTAGTCACTTGAATTTGGGGCCAAGAGATATGAGAGAAACCTAACATGAAACCTCTATAGAAGTTGGTGAGGCCCAAGAAGCTATGGATCCCTATCAGAGTAATCAATTATAGCCAATCATGAATCAATTGGATCTTGGTTGGGTCCACATGAACCCCATGTTCTTCCATGATGTATCCTAAGTATTGAATTATCTGCATGCCAAATGCGCATTTCTCTAAATTTACATATAACTTATGTTGTTGCAAGGTGATCAAGACCTACTAAATATTTTGCAAATGTTATGCCCAATTCTGGATAAAGATGAGGATGTAATCCAAATATATGACCAAAAAAGAGTTTGTGAATGGCTACAATATATCATCCATCATCCTCATGAATGCCATTGGAGCATTAGTCAAGACAAAAGGCATGGCCGACAATTCAAAAATGCCTTCTTTTGATTGAAGTTTGTCTTCCATACTTCAGTTTGTTCTATTGGAACCTAGTGGTAGTCAGACTTCAAATCAATATTACTGAAGAACTTGGCACCCTTAAGATGACAATGATTTTTTTAGGTATTTATAATAAATACAGAGTCACCATGTGTCATACTTCTTCTACATCAACATAATTATGCTCCCACAAGGAGAGAAGATTGGTCAAATATGGCCCTTTTAGATGAGTTCATGAATTTGACACTTTATTTCCTCATTCTCTAGAAGGGAGCATCTGTATATTGGACCATTGGGTAAAGGAGCATCGAGTATCAAGTCAATTGGATGTTTAACTTGATAGTGCAGAGGAACCCTTATAGGTGAGGTGAAGATGTCTTTATATTCCTCTACAACCATGTCCACCTACTTTTGTTGTGTAGAGATATCTTGTGTTGAATTTTTGGTGGTTGTGGTGACCTTTCATTCACCTTATGACCGAACCATGAGGAGGACAAACTTAGTAGTCTGAGAGATTACCTTTCAACACTTTTTTTTCAATATCATCAAAATTGTAGTTGTCAGAACTACCTATGGTACCCTATAGGGATGACCTCTCAAAGTAACCATGACATTATATGGTCATGAATCATAAATGTTGTGATGTTTCTACATATAGGGTTGTCCTTAAAGAACATCACAAACTTCAAGTGGGGAAACATCACGTAATACCTCATCTTTGAAAGGCTTGATGCCATAGGATAGGAAACAATGTTAGTTAACATGAAGTTCTCATCCCTGGCTCAACCAATTGATGGTATATGGTTGTGGGTATGGTGTTGGCAGTGAATTCAATCTCTTGATGACCTATGTTGAGTTGTATGGATCTCATTGTCAACAATGAAATGAAGTGGGGTCCCCTTCACCCACATTTGTGAATGGAAGAGGCATTCCCCCTCTTCAAGATCCTCTGATTCAACTAGTTGGATCTTTGTAGTTGTGATGCTAACATTGGGTTATCCATCTACATGATCCAATTTCCATTATCCTATTCTAAATTAGAGTTCGAGTCAGGGTCTGAATCTTTTTCTTTAAGCTCGAAAAATAATGATTGTTTCAAGTGAAAATCATTAGTGTTGTTCCAGGTGTTTTAATGGAACTCACACCACTTTCCAATTTCCTTCTTCGACTTCTTGTTACCCTTCTTTGCTTGTGGCTTGAACTAGTTGTGTCAAGTTTGGATCTTCCTACTCTATCCCTTGCTATGTGAGTTAGGGATGCCTTTACCATAATTCTATTGTGGCAAATTTGCAGACACAAACTCTTTCTTATTCCATTGCTTAATTTTTTGCTCGATTTTTACAGCATATAAATAAGAAGCCCCCGGTGAGGGGATGTCCAAGAAATCCATCTCTCCTTGGATTTACCAATGTAGGTTGATGCAATACCTCAAAATGAGGTTATGCTCGAAGTATTTGATACCTAAATTTGAGTGTAATGTATGGAATATGTTGGTGTACTCCGGTAATGTTTGGTCTCTCTTATAACGTAGAGTCATCCATCTTATGTATTGCTCATCACAACTTCCAATATGGTAGAATTCCTTCTCGGGGGCATAAAAAAAGGTCGCCCAAGTGGGTCCTATACTGAATGTCATAGCATCATCTTCGTTATGTCTCCCCTAATAAATTTCCCACCAATATTTGACATGGGGAAGGGATTTAAGGAGAATGAAGGTGATCTTTTTGGTGTCGGAAAATCTGTGAACAAAGTAATAACCCTCTAACAGATTAACCATTTCTCCAAAGAATCTACTTCTATCTAGCCTTCAAATAAAGGGATATAAAATTTAGCTTGTACCTTGAAGGGTGTCACACCTCCTAAATGGTTTCTTCTCGAAGATGTCATTCCCACCATTGTCAATCGTTGAAGGATTTAGGTGAAGTTGTCCATCATCTCGTTCCTCTGTTGTGCGATGGATTCCTCGAGAAACATATCAATATGATATATTTCTCCTTTTGGATTTTCCCCTAAAATGGGAGGTCATTTGGGATGGTGAGAGTGGTTGTCTCCTAGTGAAACTAGCTCAACACCCAACTCTCTATACCCCGACCTTGTCGTGGACATGCACTGAGAAAGAAAACAAGGAGAAGATTTCTCTGATACCATTGATTTGGATTGTATAGGGAATGAAATGAAACATACACAAGAATGTAGCAGAGAGAACAACAATACAATGAAAACCCATATTCTATTAATAAATAAAATAATGGAATATTGTAAAACACAAATTGTCTAGAATGGTGGTAACTTATCTATGAAGAGAGAGAGATATTTCAACTACACTCATTTGCAAAAAAATTATACAAGAGTTTGAAAGTATGGCCTTTTAACATAAGGAAATAACACTAAAGGTACAAAACCCTAACCCTAGGAGGTGAAGTTCCTAAAAAGTATTTTTTGGCCCGAGGTAGTTAGTTTCTACATCAACTTCCCGGGGGTGAAAATTTCACATACGATCTATGTTTGGTGTGCATAGTAGCTCATTGGAAAGATCTAATTGAGAAATACAATATTAAAACATGGACTCAATGTGTTGAAGATAAATCTAGGCCCTAAAATTTCCCTAGAAACATCATTTAGGGCCTGAAAATGACCCCAGAAGTTTTGAGACTAAAAAAATCCTAATAAAAGTGCCAAGATGGATAAACATGTTGAGTTGGTGGAGGAGGTGACTGGCCATCAATATCCACATGGATCACTTGTGTTTTGTTCTTTATCATTTGTTGTGTGCATCATCTTCCCTTCATCTACTTTGTGATGGATTTAAAACCTCAATTTTCAGTGTTTTTACCTATGCTCTATACAATTCAATTTCTATTGTTGCTTGACAATGCAACAACAAGTTGAGTAGCTTCACTAATATATCTATCCCAATCAATACTCAATCTTCATCCATTAATTTATGTTATGGAAATTTTTGCAATAGGACACTTGTAGAAAATGTTTTCAATGCATTCCAATTGATCATACAAAGGCTCCATACTTTCATATTCTTCCGCCAATAGTCATATCATGTAAAATCACATTTCATTAGTTGATTTGCCTTGGGGACTCTTTGTTGTTGCATTTTTTATGCTACAAAATGTTAGTTTTACATCTCCTATCAATAAAAGTTGCATTTTTCGTATTAATCTAATTCATTGTCGCATTTATAAAACAAGCATGTTCAACCAATGCATAATAAAATGACACACTTTTTGCACCTTTAGTAGAAATTGATAGTTTAGTTAATTTTATTTACACACATTTCGTTTATTATATGTTTCCACTGTTGATATTATGGTTACTGCGGGAGGTATTTACTGTTGGGTATGTGTTATATTCTTTGCATGTGTGTGTGTGGGCGTGTCAGATATGACAACTGCATTTGGCGATCCCTCATAGTAGTGCTCTGTTTGTGCCATGTGCACTAGGCACTTTCCTAGGGGGGTCACAGGGGGGGAAGGTATGCCCCCCCTTGGTTACGTGCAGCGTTCGGGGCAACACCCTGAAATTGTTTTGGAGAGTTTTTTGCTATTTTTAGCGGTTTACTCAAAATAATCTCGGTTTTAGGGATTAGGGTTTTGGTATCTACGAAATACCTAAAAACATTGTATATGTTGTATAGTGAATGGTGAAATTCGATATAATGAATATAAGAAAGGTTTTCCTGGTTGAGGGTTTCTGGTATAATTCTATGTGTACTATGTGGATGAGCCATTGATTAAATTCTGTTTTTCTTAAGAATCTATATGCATTGCTTTACTTCACAGGTTTAAAACTTACATTTACCTCCACGTGTAAACCTGATGAGAATAGAATATTCCGGGAAGCAAGAAGAAACCATAATGAGTTGGCTAGTAACCCAGAATGAGAACTCGGCCCATGTAGTTAGCCAGAATTACTATAAATACAAGAGGACAGTCTTCATTATGGTAGGTAGTCTTAGAATTGTAGAGAAACACTTGTGCGCACTGCAGTGCCCAGTTTTGTGCGCAGGTTTGGAGGAGAGACGCCATTGCAGTTGTTGTAGCTAGAAGATCATGTTTGGCTTGGACTATCTCTTGGTTAGGGTTTGGACTATCTGATCAGCTCTTGTTGGTGCGCTATCCTTGGGGAAAGGTGTGCTACCCCTTGTTTGGCTATCTATCCTAGGGTTTTCTTCCAGAGTGATTCTCTGTCAAGGTTAAGGTACTCGGAGGGTGACTTCGGCCTATGGTTGGGTGACAATAACGATATTGTCAATGGTAATATGAGCACATCCATTATATTCTAATAGGTTATGGGACCACACCTACTTCATTCATTCTAACCACTGGAAGGAAGCATAGCCATAAATATATTAAACACGTTGAAGAACTGGTGCTAGGGTTTCTAGCAGGAGCAGTCACCAAAGCACTGCCGCTAGGGTTACTAGAAGGTATAGTTGCAGAAACTCTAATCCTCTCATTGAGGCACATTAAGTGAAGGGATTGACCTAATTTATGGATAGATCAATGCACCCTAGCCTAGCGCATCTCCTGATACTCTCAGCAAGCCAAGACGTCAAGGTTGAGTTTCTGGTCAAATCTAGGGTTGACCAAGTGAAAGCATCCATGACTTACTCTATGAAGTTAGAAAACAAGTTAGATGGAGCTTCTAACTTCAGAGTGTGGAAGACAAGGATTGACCTCATCCTTTCCAAGAATAAAGTGTTGGATATCGTGAAAGTAAAGATCGTGGAACCAGAGTTTGAAGAAGGAAAAGAAAAGGAACCGCAGAACATTGCAGTTATGGAGAAGTTCAAAGACGGTGGCATCAATGCCATGAGTATCATATTGGACTCTATAAAAGACCACTTGATACCCTACATCTCCCATCTTGACTCGTCGAAGAAGATGTACGATGCCCTAACAAACCTCTTCCCAATTAGAAACATTGGACAAATAATGAGTCTAAATAATGATCTTTGTGACATGAAGATGAATGATGATGATAGCATAACATCATACTTTGTGAAGATATCCCAGTTAAGAGATCAACTACAATCAATTGAAGAGATCATTTCAGAGAAGGAATTGGTAAACATAGTACTCAATGGTCTTCCCAAGACATGGGATGCATTTGCCGCAAGCATGAACACAAGGAAGGAGTATCCTACATTTGAAGAACTTTGGACTTGTTGTGCTCAAGAAGAATACATGATCAGTGCAACAAAAAAAACCCCAAAAGAAGTATGATGATCAAGCCTTCATAGCAAGATTCAAGAATTTCAGGAACAAAAGGAAGCTTGGTTCAAGGAGGAAGCCAAATCAAGAGAAAGATATTTCAGAAATACAATGCTTCAACTGTCGAAAGTATGGTCACTACAAGAATCATTGTCTTGAGCTAAAGAAAAGGAAGGAGAAACACGAAGCATCAGTTGTCAAAGAAAAGGAACCTACAAACAAGACTAAGTAGGATGAAAGAGAATTCTTCTTCTGAAGGTAACAATACTCTTCTTAGTTCTTTTATATATCTTGTTTGCATTGTATCTGTACATATCTTGTATATCTATCTCTTGGAAGATAATGTGTTTCAAGAAGAACTATACCTATGGAATAACAACAAGATAAGGATTTCTATCATTATACAAGTTAGATAATACACATGAAAGGATGAAATACATCAAACAAATCATGTGGAAGC
>JZKD02S1594214.1:0-10095 GCA_000966675.3 Picea glauca
TTCAAACCCCACCATTCACAGAAGCCATGTCTCCTATCGTAAGGGCCAAGCCCAACGGGTGTCAAGCACTGTTAATGTTTGATGGTGCATATAGCGACCTGGAAAATCTCGAGTGGCTTGCTTTCATTAGGAAGTTCGATGGTTAAAACCTCACTGTGGCTTGACAATTTGCGTTATCGTTCGATGGCTGTCGAGCCAAAGTTGGAGATGTCCAGCTTGAAATCACTGAACAGTTTCTCAGCTCGGCAACCAGCCTGCCTGTCACGGGACAAAAATGGTCGAAAAKTTGCAAGGTAGATGATGTCCCKTGGACATTACTRTTCCAATCTCGCACAGTGAACTCMTGCRACAGAGGTTTGCCTGCAAARATGTTGAAACCCYRCTGGTATGATCTCTTGATGATTATCAAGCAATTYGTTACTTGTGAAGGCAGGTAYRGGTTCATTTTCTTGTTTCACCTGCGTTTATTAATGGTTTTTATGGGTTTCGAACTTAGTATGCCGCACTATCTGCATAGAAGTTTGTTCAAAATGGCTAAAAGGTACAAGCGTAGCCAGGATGACACCAGCCTCTTCCATTTAGGGTTGATTAAAATGATATTGGTGTACGAGTTAGGGTTACGTCATGATTCTTGGCATGATTTTCTCAGCCGTAATGGCTTTGAAGAATCGAAGCCTCCACAGGTTGATAAGCCCATGGTGACCGAAACTAAGCCTACCCCTGTGCCTTATAGTGTTTTTCTACCTAAACCTAAACCCGACTCACCTTTGAATTTGCCTATGGATGCGATTAAACAGGTTGAAATTGATAAACCCGCAACCAAACGGCCTAAAACTAAAACTAATGCTAATGCTAAAAGCAAGAAAAATGCAAGGTTGATCTCTTGCATGGCGAGGAATAAACCCAAACCCCCTGCCAAATCAGAACCTATCGTGGTCAGCGAAGACTCTGATTCAAACATTGAACGTTTTCTCGCCGAAGAGTATCCTTACTCAGAGGGCTTGTGTGGAAAACCTCCTCATGATTTTGTCAATAACTTACCTCCTTGTCTGCGGGATAACCCTGACTTTCCTGGTATCGAGCTACCCCATGGAACCCTCGGTGAATCGTCGAAACCCTTGATTGCTCAACCTGTTGCTCCATCTTGCGATCAGTGTGGGTTGTGATTGGAGAGATACTACTTGGATGTCCCAAGGTTGCAATCCAAAATTCACGATTTGGAAAACCAAGTGGCAAAGCTCACTGGTCAGAATGCAAAGGCACAACCCAATGACAAGAAGCAACGAACTATGGGTTCAATCCTGTTCAAAAATGTTGAGTCTGCTATAGCAATTGTCAATTCAAAATTGACATAGTCTCAACAACTGTGATGGTATAATTTTCACTCATTTATATTACACTCTGTGTACATATTTCACCTGCTCTGTTACATAAGCATGCTTCGTTGTATATAATTTTTGTGGTGATAAATCAATTTTCGTTATAGCTTAAGATTCGATTGGATTTGGTTGTTGATTCGATGGATCATCGAATAGATATGATTGTTCAAATTTATCTCGATGCTTTGTTAATAAGACAAGTTGCTAATATTTTTAAAAATAGACTGTTGTTGGTATTTCAATTTTCAATGGTATGATTTGAATTAGTTATGAGTAAAAATGATTGATAAATCAGTTAGCTATTTCAACCAGATTTGATACTTTTCTGTTGATACAAAATCAATTGAAACTTATTCGATTCTCATTATTGTTTGAATTGGATTCTGTTCAGGGTTTCGATACTGTTTCTATAATTAACTCAGTAAAGATTCGTGTTGATTATTGCCCAGTTCATGAATTCTGNTCCCGTCATTGATGAATTGTTAGATGAACTACATGGAGCAATCTATTTCACAAAATTGGATCTCCGTTCAGGGTATCATCAGATAAGAATGAAGGAAGAAGATATCCCAAAAACATCATTCTGAACTCATGAAGGCCATTATGAATTTTTGGTCATGCCTTTTGGCCTTACAAATGCACCTTCCACATTCCAAGGGTAGATGAATTCTATTTTCAAGCCCTTCCTTAAAAAAATTGTGTTAGTATTTTTTGATGATATACTAATATATAGCAAGTCTTGGGAGGATCATGTGCGACAAGTTGACAGGGTGCTACAACTACTAAAGGAACAACAACTATATGCCAAACCATCCAAATGTTTCTTTGTAGTAAAGGAGGTAGAGTATTTGGGTCATATTGTATCTCATGAAGGTGTTAAGTTAGACCCTAAAAAGATTAAGGCCATGATGGACTGGCCAATTCCCAAAACATTAAATAATCTTAGAGGATTTTTGGGTTTGACAGGTTGCTACCGCAAGTTTGTTCGGAACTATGAAATAATAGCAACACCTTTAANTAATTCTTAAACTAAAATAACGAAACTAAAATCACTTCAAACTAAACTTATAATCACTTATAAATAACTCTTAAACATAAAACCTATTATCACATTAAATCCCTTATGAAACCCTGGTACTATTAATAATTCAATCTTACTCTAACCCTAGACCTTATATTAATATTATCGAAAACCTAGTATTATGAAGTATTATCAATAACACAATAACCTAATTAACTCATTTACTAACCCTAAAATTGAATGTAATTTTTCCTTAGTTTTAGAAATATGACATTACAGCTAGCCGACCTAATTACAAATCTCAAAACTGTCCTACATCTACTATTAATTGACGAAGATCAACAAGCTTTGTAACTGACGATTAGTCCTGATGATGAATCCTGATTTGGATTCTAAACGTCGATGAAAAAAATGACACCAACTGTGGATTATCTGAAAATTAACCTCGAAACTACTCACCACAGAAATTTGAAAAAAGTACTCTTTTGATTCAGTGGTGACATGATTGTTATGGTATACTAGTTGTTTCTACATGATTGAGATAGCATTCATATTGAGTTGTTGTGGAGTATAATAAAGATATTGGAGAGATTGGATGTGATGTGATTGGCTTATGGTCAGATTGGAGAGTTAAATATAGAAGAGAATGATATATTGATTGGAGAGAATTTGAGTTGATCTTGAAGGACAAACCCTAACAGCTCATAAGGTATACGTAGGTTGTTGTATACACTGACTGCATGCATACATGGGTTGTAGTAAGCTAGGGTGCGTACACACTCTGGTTGCGCTACTGACAGGTTGCGTACCTGTTGATAGATTGATATCTATTGAGGATTGTTACCTCATGTCAGTTGGTGCTAAGGGTGTAAGTTGATTCTTGCATAAAGGAGTTGGTGCTCTTGTAGAGTTGTACTCTATTTAGTTGTTGCTAGAAAACCCCCAGATTGTTGTCCATAATAAAAAGAAAAATTTTACATACATATTGTGTTCTTTGTGTTTCTTATGGTGATGACTTGTTGATAATATATTGATGATATATGTTGCTAATATGTGTTCACATCTAACTGGTTATAAATGAATGCAATGAGTAATGGGTAAAAGCTGAATGCTAACTAATGAGTTTTTTTGTAAAGAGGGANGCCAAAATCAAAGGAGGTTTTAGGAGGCCAAACAATATCGCTCCCCCGACTGTACACAGAGAGAGGGGAAGAGACAGAGAAGACTAGAGAATTCAGGCCCCTTTTCAGAACAATTTTTTGGCCGATGAGGGAGAAAGAGAAACATGTGAGCTTGAGCCTGAAATCCACTGCTTAGGAGACACTCCTCCTTTCCCTCTTCTCACTCAAGCAGCTTACGAGGAGTCTCTCATGGATGGTCAGCTAAATGAATTGAGCAAGGGAGACAAGGTTAGTGGCAGCCGAGGCAGGTATAACTTGAGGTCCGACAAAAAGACAACAACGCCTGATATTCCTGAGCAGTCCACTAGAACAGAGAAGCCCACTAATAAAGTAGGAGATAGTCATAGAGGTAATAAGGCTCAACCCCTCTCTCCCATTGTCCACAATCATGTTCCTGAAATAAGAGAAATTCCAAAGCTTACATCTTTTAATTTTGAGCATGAGATTCAAAAGATCAGAATCCCTATGCCCCTTATCGAGCTAATCAAACATGAAGAATTCAAAAAATGATTCTCTGAGATTTTACAATCCGAAGCCTCATGCCCTCCCACAAACTCCATAAACCTCCAAGATGAGAAACCAGACGTCATCCTAGGTCCCATGGTAGAAGATAGAGTTGATTCATCCTCCCTTCTACACCTCCCTGAACATACATGACAAGGTACTGCACAACTGCTTGATGGATTCAGGGGTTTCTCACAACCTGATGCCCAAAACTGTCATGGAAGATTTGGGACTAGAAGTCAGACGAGCCTATCATGACCTCTACTCCTTTGACTCCAGGAGATTTTAGTGTCTTGGGGTTATTAAGGACCTGGTTGTGACCTTGTTTCAACTGCCCATGAAAAGTGTGGTCATGGATATTGTAGTGGTTGATGTCCCCCCCAAGTTCGGTATGCTATGGTCTAGATATTGGATTAAAATATTGGGGGGAACCTTGCATATGGACCTCACATACGCCACTATCCCAATGTTTGGAGGAGTGCATAGAAGACTATACAGGGAAGCTCAACTGGCCTACATAATCAGTGATGAAGCCAACCCTACCAATCATCCCATATTTGCCTTGGACACTGATTTAGGATCCAATTTACTACAGCTCACCCATGCCCCCGAGTCTCCTCTAAAACTCATAAAGAATCCCACTGCCTCCCATGAATTTTCACCCTCCATCACCCTAATCTGGAAAATGTTCTTCGATGGAGCCTGTTCCCAAGAAGGCGTTGGAGCTGGGGTGGTTTTTGTGTCACCTGCCCAGGAAACCACATCTCTATCATACAAATTAGAATTCAAAGTTACCAATAATGTGGCAGAGTATGAAGCTCTTTTCCTAGGATTAAGAGTCGCTAGGGAAATGGGAATTCAGAAGATAGCAGTGTTCGGAGACACCAAATTGGTAGTCCAGCATATTAGAAGCGCTTATCAGGCCAAACATCCTCAACTCAGGAGTTACAAAAATGAGGTATGGGACCTGATTGATAGTTTCTTCTCAGCATTTAACATTTCCTTCATCCCAAGAGAGGAGAACACAGTGGAATATTCCTTGGCTACATCAACGAGCAATTTTAAAGTACCCTTTCCACCCAAATTTAGGTATAATGTAGAAGTAAAATACATGCCCTCCATACCTGACAATGTAAAGCATTGGAAGGTATTTGAAGATGATCTGGAAATCGAGAAATTTCTCCAATCTATTGATGACTTTTCTGCGTTGCACATAGATGAGGATCCTGACATGGAAGGTGACCATCATCCTGGGAGTTTTTGAATAAGATTTCTAACCACCAGATTATTCAACTACCAAGCAATTACATTCCGAAAGGACTAATCCCATTAGAAAGGTTGTTCGATGGGAATGATGTGGCAATAAAGGGTAGAGTTTCAGGTGATGATGCTGACACGGCTGAGTGCAACATAGGCACACCAGAGGATCCTAAGTTTGTCAAGTTGTCAAGGAGTTTGACTGAGGAGCAGAGGGCCAAATATACTGAGTTTTTGAAGGAGTTTGTTGATGTGTTTGCATGGACCTATGAAGACCTCAAGACATATGACACATCTGTCATTGAGCACAAGATCCCACTAAAAGAGAGGCTAAGCCATTCAAGTAGAAGCTGCGATAGATAAATACCATGTTGCTACCTGTCATGGAGAAAGAAGTGAAGAAGATGCTAGATGCCCAAATCATTGTCCCCTTGAGATATTCCGATTGGGTGGCCAATTTGGTTCCGGTAAGAAAGAAAAGTGGGGAAATCAGACTCTGTGTTGATTTCAGGAACTTGAACAGGAGCTCAAGGAAAGACAATTATCCCCTATCCAACATGGAACACATATTGCAGAAGGTCACTGGTACATCTAGAATATCCACGATTGATGGATTTTCTGGTTACAATCATATATTAGTCATGCCTGAGGATAGGGAAAAAATGGCCTTCACCACTCCTTGGGGCACTTTCATGTATGAAAAAATGCCTTTTGGGTTGATGAATGCGGGAGCCACATTTCAGCGATCCATGGACATAGCCTTCATCGGGGAGAAAGATAGGTTTGTGGTGATCTATCTGGATGACATCACGATCTTCTCCAGGATGAACAAGGAGCACTACTGCCACTTGAAGAAGGTTTTCCTGAAGTGTCGAAGATTTGGCCTATCTTTAAACCCCAAGAAATATTTATTTGCTATGAAGGAGGGGAAGTTGTTAGGCCATATAGTGTCAGCAGAGGGAGTGAGAATTGATCCTGGTAGGGTAGAATCAATTCAGACCCTGACACTTCCCAGATCTAAGAAGGAGGTTCAAGCCTTTTGGGGGAAGATTAATTTTCTGAGGGCATTCGTCTCAAATTTTGCTGACCTGGTGAGACACATCACAGCCATGCTCAGGAAGAGAAATGAATTGAAATGGACTACTAGACCCAGGGAATCTTTTGTTCCAATAAAGAGGGCGTTGACTGAGGCACCTGTGCTAATCAATCCTGATTATTCTAAAGATTTACTGATTTTTTCTTTTGCTTCTTGTGATACAATAGCAGCGGTCTTGTTGCAGAAAAATGATCAAGGGAAAGAGCAACCTATTGCCTTCTACAGCAAGGCATTGAGAGATGCAAAACTCCGGTACGAGATCATGGAGAAGCAGGCCTATGCTCTGGTGAAATCTCTCAAAGCTTTCAGATTCTATGTCTTGCACTCAAGGATCACTGCATACGTTCCTTTGGCCTCTGTGAAGGATATTCTGATACAGTCTGACATAGATGGAAGAAGAGGTAAGTGGATTGCCAAGATCCTAGAGTTTGATCTGGAGATTAAGCCCACCAAGTTGATAAAGGGGCAGGGTTTAGCCAGGCTATTGGCTAAGTCCAATTGCAAAGCTTTGGGGATTAACTTCATCAATGAGAAAGCTAAATCATCCAATGAGCATTTCCAGGGTGTCATATCACTAGCAGCATGTGCCTGGTATAAGGATATCTTGTATTTTCTGCAAGAATTAAGGCCTCTCGATGGAATGGAAAAGAGAAAGGTGAGAGATTTAAAGCTCAAGATGGTCAGATATTGCCTCATTGACCAAGCCTTGTACTGGAAGGACCCTTTGGGGGTATTTTTAAGATGCCTGGATCCACAAGAAGCCCAACATGCTATGTTCAATTTCCACAGTGGCCTTTGTGGGGGGCATCATTTCTAGATGACCACAGACCATAAGATACTCCGAGCTAGGTATTACTGGCCCACTTTATTCCCTGATGTCTGTAGAGAAATTAGAGCTTGCATCAAATGCCAGAAGTTCTCAGGTAAGAAGCAGCTCAAACCTCTGCCATTAAAGCCTGTGGGGATTGGAATTCATCCTCCCTCAAGTGGCCAACACAAATGGATCCTGACTACAACAGATTATTTCACCAAATGGATAGAAGCTATCCCCACCAGGAGCACGTCTCACAAAGTAATCATTAGCTTCCTGGAAGATATCATAGCCAGATTTGGCTGCCCTGAAAAAATCGTCACTGATAACGTCTCCCCCTTCAGGTCTGAGCCTCTGGTCAAGTTCTGTGAACAGTTTGAGATTTCACTGATTCACTCTACTCCCTATTACCCTCAAGGAAATGGACTGGCGGAATCTTCCAATAAAAGTCTGATCAAGATCATTAAGAAATTATTGAAAGACAATAAAAGGGCCTGGGATTCAAAGCTCAAATTTTCTCTATGGGTTGATCGAGTGACAACAAAGAAGTCCCTAGGCATCTCACCTTTCCAACTTGTTTATGGAACAGAGGTCATTTTCCCTACTCAGCTTGCCCTATCTGTGGTGAAATTCCTCCAGAACCTTGAAGGAGAGCCTGAAAATATGGTCAGAAGGATTCATCAGATGGTGGAGATGCAACAGATTAGAGAGCAGGTCATGAATAGGGCCTACAATCATCAGTAGAAGATCAAGTAGCCTTTTGACAGGAAGGGAAAAAAGAAAGGATTCGAGCAGGGTGATTTGGTGCTCAAATGGGATACACCCAGGCAGGACAGGGGCAAGCACAGTAAGTTTGATGCCCTCTGGTTTGGGCCTTTCAATATCCTTGAATTATTTTCAAATAACACGTACAGGTTGCAGGATTTGGAAGGCAAAGAGGTTTTTAATGGCCCAGTAAATGGGCATTTCTTGAAAAAATGTTTTTTGTGAGCCGTAGTCGGCTCTCTTGTTTTTGTAAATATTGTTTTTGTTTTCAGCTTAATAAATGACTCCATAGCCCAACAACAAGGCACTGAATCTGCAAAAAGTGTTCTTAGAGCATCACAGGGATGACTCTATCCCCCATGGAGCCTAATGTTAGCGACATTTCTTGTAAAGGGGGTAAAAGGTGAAAGAATGGGCTAAAAACCCACTTGTACTAAGTTTGGGATGCAAAGGCGTATGTGTTTAAATGGAAACCAATTCTGGATGGCAAGGATTCGTGCGCCTGGATCAACGGTGCACATTGGATTTCGAAGCCCCCCCATCTTTCTACCTTTAAGCAGAAGGGGGGGGGGTCTAGAATTGGGGGCGCACCTCTTCAATGGATACGATTGGAGTGCTCAGATCAACGATGCGCAGGGCGATTCCGGAACCCCACCGCCTTTCTACCTTTAAGCAGAGGGGGGGGCTCCAAAATCAAGGATGCATCTCTCCGATGGCTACAATCAAGAGCACCCAGATCAACGGTGGCAATCCAGACATCCTCTGTCTTTCTGTGATTAATCAGTGTGGGGCCCCCTTTCTTCTCATTTCATCTGTCCATCTCCCCTCTTCTGATCTGAGTGGTCCATTTTCCATCTCATCATCCACTCACCCCTTCCATGTGTATCGCTCCCTTCCATGTCATCCTCACACTAAAATGTGCCCATTATATCGCATCTCCTGCCCCCCTCCACTTATTTCCTTCCACCATATGTCTTCACCTGTAGCCTCCCTCACACCTCATCACTTCATATCTCACCCTCATAGTGTTGGCACCCCCACTCCCTTTATGCGCCCCATCCTTCGTGCTAGCCTCCATGCCTATTCATCAGGCCGTTCAGCTAATCCAGGTGGCGGCGTGAAGGATCTTCCGCATCCCAAAAGTGTTGAGTTGGTCGGGCCATCCTCAATCCCAATGAAGCAGTTATTGAAGCAGTTGGTGGTGGTTAGACATTGCCTCCGCCATAATGGGAAAGTCCGACAATGAATTAAAGGCACGTCAATTCGCCTATGGAACTGTCAGGAGTTCAATTGCGTCTACCATAAGTTGCACGATCATTCAGAAACTGCAAGTGTAGATTGTCAGAAGCCATGCAGACGCAAAGTTTAATGCAATGTCTCAATTTTGTTGTTGTTGTTGTTTCGAGTATATGTAGGCATTTTTTCCATTTTTTTATCTATCGATGGTAGAGAAAATCTCCCGACTGTAAAGTTTTAATGATCTTTCTAGGTCTATGGTTATGCATCTGTATTTGAGACTTCTTGTTTTATGACAAACAATTTTCCTGCTCCATCTATGTTTTCATCTTATACCAGAGAGCTCATGATCAACTGATTCACATGAGTTGTTGCAGTTATGCTATGATAAAGGATTTACCATTGCATTATTGTATTCCCTAGTTTCCTGCATTTAGATGTAAGAAGATATTACCTTTAGATGCTTCCTCTCATAGTCTATTAGAAACCAGATGTTTATAACAGACCCCTACACTCTTCTTATGCAAGTCTCCCCCCTACTCACCCTTATTACGACTCACTGTTTGAATTTTATCTAAGACCTCACTCGCCCATGCATGCCTGGCCTAGTTTCAGAGTTAAAATGATGTTGTCCTGAGTTTACCTCCATTTGATCATCCATTTTATAAACAAACCATGACATTAAACTGATGGGTGTCGGGCTTTGCTCCTACTGCAATCCAGGAGTGACTTCCGATGCTAACACACTTGATTCTTTATCTTCACTTGAAATGTTTTCAAAATCACATTTATAAATAATGCATTCAAGAGTTTTTGATGATTCTTTACCTTTGATGATCTTGATG
>JZKD02S1594215.1:0-10095 GCA_000966675.3 Picea glauca
TTAAAGGCTTGTATGAAACTAGAAACACAAATCATATTTTGTTTCTGAAAACTAAATTGCTAGGCATTAAGATGGATGGAAATGAATCTGTTAGTTCATTTTTCGATCGCATTAAAGAGGTGAAAGACAAGCTAGGAAATATAGGGGAAACAATTTTCCACATTTATCCTGTCACTGTTACCTTAAATGGTATGCTATAAGATTATCAGATGTTCATAACAGGTCTCGCAGCAAGGTAGAAACCTTCTATTTTTGAAGAACTGATAGGTATTTTGTTGCAAGAGGAAGAGAGGCGTGGGAATTTGAAGCCTCGGACTATAGGTTTGGCAGTGTAGTCAAATAAGAGATCTGGGAGAGGGAGATCAGGAGACAAAGGCATAGGAGGCAGTTAATGGAAGAGAGGTAGTTCATCGCAGAGAAGACAATCTCCAAGACTGAATCAAGGTATGCAATCTAATAGGAACGAGTCAAAGAGTTGTTTTTATTATGGTCGACCTGGACATATTATTAAATATTGTCATAAGAAGAAGAGTGATGAGGCTAGGAATAAACCTAGAACACATTTAGGTCATTATGCAGAAAAATATTCAAATCATGATCTCAGATTGTTTATTGTTAGTGATGATATTGATGAAACCCTGAATTTTGATTCATAGGATCTTACGTTGTTTGTGTCTAACGCTACTTTATCTGCTAAAATGGATAATATTGATGCTTGGTTTGTGGATTCTGGAGAATCAGTACATATGACCTGTAATAATAAATGGTATGCTAATTTTAAAGAAACACATAATGGTGCCAACATATATCTTGGAGATGACCGCGCTCATCAGATCAAGGGATACATAGACATTCTTGTGACATTGCCGAATGGTACTATTTGTCACATTCAGAATGTTGTGTATGTACCAAGGATAAAGAAAAAAATGATCTTTCTTTCCACCATCAAATATTAGAACTTGAAGGTTGAATTCTTCAATAATTATTGCATAGTGAAGGATCTGTTGGACCAATTCAAAATTGTTGCAGTGGGATTCAGAGTAGGAGGCCTATACAAACTTGATTTTACCAACAAAGCACATCACACACTGACTTATGCAACTATGCCAACAAAGATTCTTTGGCATCAAAGGTATGGCCACATCAATCATCCAGATTTATTGTTATTACAGAAAAAGAATATGGTTGAAGGACTTCCCATGTTAAAGAATGAGAATGTTTTTTGTGATGGATGTGCATTAGGAAAGATGCACAGAGATGAATTATCCTCTAATAATGATAGGAAAAAGAGATATGTGTTAGATCTTGTGCATAATAATGTTTGTGGGCCTATGCAGACTAGGTATTTAGGAGGTGCATTTTACTTTTTGTTATCTAATGATAACTGCACAAGATACACATGGGTTTATTTCCTTAGAAGAAAAAGTGATGTTTTTGAGTACTTTATGGAATTTAGAACCATGGTGGAAAAGAAGATAGGAAAATCCATCAAAACCTTTGTTCAGATCAAGGGGGAGAGTATAAATCAAGGGACTTCATCAAATATTGCAAAGATCATGGAATAGTACAATAGTTTATAGTACCTCACACTCCACAACAGAACAAAGTCGTTGAAAGGAAAAACAAAACTCTGGTAGAGTGTGCACACAGTATGATGAAAGGTAAGAATCTCTCAAATGTATTTTCGGCTGAAGCCATAAATACTGCAGTTTATTTAAAGAATAGGAGTCCAATAAGGTGTCTTGATAATGTTACTCCTTTCGAAGCCTTGTATGGTTCCAAACCTGTAGTTCATAATTTGAAAGAATTTGCGTGTACAAGGATTTTGCTCATATTCCAAAGGAGAATAGGAAGAAATTGGATGTTAAAGCCATTAAATGTATTTTCATTGGGTGTTGTTCTGAATTCAAAGCTTAAAATTTGTTTGATCCTTCTACTCACAAAGTATTTGTGAGTAGAGATGTACTTTTCCATGAGCAGGAAGCAGGAAATCATGACAACAATAGTCATGTGGAATGACATAGACTTCTTGATGAAGGATTTAAAGAAGAGTAGCAACACCATCACAACAACAACCACCACAATAACAGCCACAACTATAGCAATAGTTGCAAGAAGGACTCCATGATATGGATGCTTCAAGCAGTCATAGTTCACCTAGAGGTGAAGACATATCTTCACAAAGTAGGGAGGAAGATAATCAGTTGATAAGATCTTCACGACAGGTTCGAATCCCTGAGAGGTATAGAGACTATGCCCTAATGAGTAGCATTTCAAATGTCATAGAACCCATGATTTTTAATGAAGACAATGAACGTGATGAATGGCGAAATGCAATGGAGGAAGAATATGAATCTATAATGAAAAACAATACTTGGGAACTAACTGAATTTCCTAAACATAAGAAGCCCATTGGATGCAAATGGATATGCAAACCCAAGTTTAAATCAGATGGTAGTATAAACAAATATAAGGATAGATTGGTTGCAAAGGGGTATTCACAAACATAAGGTATTGATTATGATGAAACATTTGTACCAGTAGCTAAATTGAATATTATAAGATTGTTAATTGCTTTAGGTACAAAGTAACATTGGAAGCTACACCAATTAGATGTTAAATCTTCATTTTTGAATGGTGAGTTAAAGGAGGAGGTTTACCTTACTCAACCCGAAGGGTTTGTGGAACATGGGAAAGAACACTTAGTGTGTAAGTTAAAGAAAGCATTGTATGGACCAAAACATGCACTTAGGTCATGGTATGAGAAGATAGACTATTTTTTTCTTCAACAAGGTTTTATGAGGAGAAAAAGTGATCCAAATCTGTATACCAAATTTGATGAGAAGGGGTATATAGTATTGATTTCCTTATATGTTGATGATTTGATAATTACATGAAATGCATAGAAATTAATTGATGAAATCAAGGAGTAGTTGTCACAAGTTTTTGAAGAAAGATCTTGGTGAGTTACATTACTGCCTAGGTCTTGAAGTTTGGAGAAATACAGGCCAAACTTTTGTTTGTGAGAGTAAGTATGTCAAAGAAATACTTAAGATATTTAAAATGGATCAGTGTAAATATTCTATTGTTCCCATGCAGCAGAATGTGAAACTTTCTTGTGATGATGGTTCGAAGGAGGTGAACGCCACAATGTATAGATAGATGGTGGGTAGTTTGAATTATCTCATCACAACCAGACCTGATATTGCATATTTTGTGAGTGTGTTAAGTCAGTTTATGGAGAAACCTATAAAATCCATTTGAATGCAACAAAGGAAGTACTCAAGTATCTAAAAGGAACACTTGATTATGGTATTAAATATACTGATGCATCTGATGTTGAGTTGAAAGGTTACTCGGATTCTGATTGGGCTGACAATCCGGATGATCGAAGATCAACCACTAGATATATGTTTGGCATTGGATCCAGGTTTGTTTCATGGAGAAGTAAAAAGAATCCTATTGTATCTTTGTCTTTTACTGAAGCAGAATATAAAGCCTTGTATGCAACAACTTGTGAATTTGTTTGGTTGAGAAGACTTCTTCAAGATGTTGGAGAAGAGCAAAAGGAACCTACAATGATCAAATTTCATAATCAAAGTTCAATCAAGATGGAAAATAATCTGATTTATCATGCAAGGAAAAAGCATGTTGATGCTCAGTTTCATTCTTTTAGAGAAAAGTTGCAGTCAAATGAAATAGCTCTTATGTATTGTAATACTAGTGAAAATGTTGTTGATATTTTCACTAAGCCTCTTGGAAAGATTAAGTTTGAGTTGTTTAAGAAGATGTTAGGTGTAGAAGTCAATCCATTCTCCATTAAGGGGGATACTTTGAAATAATGGATTAAGAGTCAGTTGCAAGAGTCAGTAGCGTAGTTGCACTCTACTTCACTTAATGTAGATCCTAGTTATGTGTGGTTTGTTGTAATTGACTAAGTAGACTCGTTTCATATATAATGATGTAATACATTTTCATTCAATAATATAGATTGTGAGATTTTCATCACCTATGTTTTCTCTTTCCAAATTCTAAGGCATTCTTGGCGCGAAATTTCAATTAAATATGGAACATTCTTAATGCATGGTCGCAGACCATTGATAGAAAAAAAAATCTACTACCTGGGTTTGAAATTAACTTTTGCGACATATGCGTTTTCACTGAGTAATGTAATCTCGTGTATCACTTTCTCCATTGCTCTCATGTTCATGTAATCAAATCACATTGTTCCCTCCGAACCTCTACAATAAAGACACAGACACTTTCCATTTTTATTTTCACTGGTGTGATGGGAAATCTATATTGGGGTAGGATGGAGAGGGTGAATATAGAAAAGCTATGCAATGGATTGAAGCTGGTGGGAATGATCGTTTGTGTGGGGGGAGAAATTTTGATGACGTTATACAAAGGTCCTATTCTTCAGATGATTTGATCTTCACATCATCAATCCCCCAAGGATAACCAGACTCTACGCAAGCACCAATTGCCTCTGGTAATACGGATTGGATAATGGGCTTTGTTTTGATCGTTGTCACCACTCTTGAGTGGTTTCTCTTATTTTTCCTACACGTGATTATATATTTTTGACAAATATGTTTCTGAAATTTAATAGAATTTTGTTTAGAATACATATACATTATTAAAGATAAATGATGTAAGTTGAGTTTAGTTAGGATTTAACGATTTGCATGCCCTTCATTAATTTATCACCTTTTATGTAAGTCAAGAGAATCCAAACACCATCATAGCTTCTCTAACAAAACTAGTTTCATAAACATGTTTGCAGAATTCACTTTCGTATGGACCTTTTCCAGATCCACTCCACCTTCATCAACAACATGTCTTACAAAATGATACTTAACAGAAATATGCTTTGTCTTACTGTGATAAGTTGGATTTCTAGCCAAATGAATAGCACTTTGACTATCGGAAAATACATTCACCTTGTTCTGCATCCTTCCAAACTCACCCAACAAACCATGTAACCAAATTGTCTCCTTGCATGCATGTCAAGAAACCATATACTCTTCCTCAGTAGTGGATAAAGCAACTACATTTTGAAGCTTTGACATCCAACTAATATGTCCTCATGCAAGAGTATATACATATCCTGAAGTGTATCTCCTTTTGTCAAAGTCACCTGCAAAATTTGACCTTACAACAGGTAATCAAATCACATGCATGCAAGGAGGAAATTTGGTTACATGGTTTGTTGGGTGAGTTTGGAAAGATGCAGAATAAGGTGAAATTATTTTTCGATATTCAAAGTACTATTCATTTGGCTAGAAATCTAGCTTATCAAGGTTATTCCTTTACTTCAAGGATATGGACAAGAGGAGATCCACTTCAGGATATGTCTTTACTCTTGAAGGAGGACCTATTAGTTGGAATTCAAAGATTCAAAATGTAGTCTCTTTATCCACTACTGAGGCATAATATATGGTTTCTTCACATGCATGCAAGGAGACAATTTGGTTACAGGGTTTGTTGGGTGAGTTTGGAAGGATGCATAACAAGGTGAACGTATTTTGCAATAGTGAATGTGTTATTTATTTGGATAGAAATCCAACTTATCATAGTAAGACGAAGCATATTTATGCTAAGTACCATTTTCTAAGATAGGTTGTTGATGAAGGTGGAGTGGCTCTCGAAAAGGTCCATATAAAAGTGAATTTTGAAGACATGTTTATGAAACCGGTTTTGTTAGAGAAATTACGATGATGTTTGGCTTCTCTTGTCTTGCAGAAAACGTGATAAATTAATTAAGGGCATGATATATTAGGTAAATTGTTGTCAATGTGGATATTGTTAGATACATTCCAACAATTTCCTCATGCATTCACATGCACATGCATGTGGCTATGTTAATGCACATGCATGCAATCTATTTATGAATTGTTCATGTAACTATGTGATCTATTCATGACCAGTCTATGTAACTGAGTGATAGATGTTATATATGAGAACATACCCATAGAGGTGAAACTACAATGTGAGTGAAAACGTGTGCAAGGTGTGTAGAGAGCACAAAGTGTGTGTGAGGAGAGGATGATTGTATGTTGGTGTTGGCTATTGTAATTATCTCTTGAATAATAAGAATACCCAATATCATTCCTCATGGTTTTGTCCCGCATTGGGTTTCCACATAAATCAGTGTGTCAAATTGTGTGATTGTTGTTCTTGGTTTTATGCATGTTTAATCTTGCTTGTTGATGCTCTATTGTGATTCCGCTGACCAACATCCTGCACACAAAATTAAATAGAAAGGAAACTACTATTTTCTTCATATTCTTATTATCCCTCATAATTCCTTTCATAGAAATTTTTTGAATTGTCAACTTTCTTTCAAAATGATAAAAAATACACCAATCATATATTATACAACTATATAATATTGCTATTAGTATCAATGTTCTTAACAATAGCTTTCTCAATTCTAAATTCTAAAACTAAATTTTCTTACATTTATTTTAGATAAACAGAGAATCTTCAGACCTCTTACTTCAAGATTCTCACACAAAAAATTCATTAAAAACAAAATTTTCACCATTTACAACATGGTAATATCACTTTGATGACTTCCTATGACTCTAATTCATGATTTTGAATGTGCAAGCTATAGTTCTCAAAAAATATTCAACTCAACTTTCACTTGCGACCTTAATATGTTTTCTAGGGACATTGCATGCTACAGTTCTAATATTATCTTTCGTACATGATTATTCCAAGTGGGAGCTAGGTTGGGACATCAACCTTTTAAGTGCAGTCTACTCTATAATTTTTTTGCTTCTTTTGATTGAACATGAATTCAAGATTGGGAGTTTTCATACAAAAGTAATTTATTACGTAGAGTACTTAATATTGTTGGGTGTAGGGAGTGGTGTCATCAACAATTGCATATTATGTGCAAGGTTTTTGCATGCGCGTAAAATGACCTTTATTTTCCACATAATTCAGCCCATTGATGATGATAATCGTGGCAGTTATGGGATCCGTTATTCTACCTAAGGACATCTATCTTGGCAGGTTTGTCATTTCTTAGAACTCTTCAAATTGAAATGGAGATTAATAGTTGCTACAAATAACATGATTTAAAGTGCTAATTAGTTGCATTGATCCACAGAATACAATGTGCTAGGAGAAGGGATGAAATTTGACGAGAAAATTGCCCATCATGGGGTGATTTTCCTGTCAAATACGTTAAAAAATTTCAGCAAAACATCAACATTTTTAGTTAAATCTGTCAAAACGAGATCTGATTTGCAGAAACCGTCAAATTTGATGGGTTGTTGGGATTTTAAATTCCAACCCTGGCTGGGAGGAGTTATGATCGTAGTAGGGCTATGTGATGTTCTGTGGGAAAATTGAAGGATAGTAAATTCTCAATGAATAAAAATTGTTTGTAAGCGCTTCCCAACTCTCAAGAAATACTCCCCCAAAATGAAAATAAGGCAGATGACATAGAAGTTGGTGCCAACCAGCCCATGAATAAGGGGCTTGAACCTCATCTTTTGATGAATTAGAGAGTGAAATTTTTTAGTTTGGCATATGATTATGTAGATCTACTGAAACAAGACGGGTTGCAGAGCAACAAGTCCCTTCCTTTATGGCAGTGGTGTCACTGCTTGTAGTTTCAGTGACTCGTTTTCCAAGATCAGAAACTAGTTATTAGATATGAGCCACATGTGACATCGTTGGACACATTAGTTATTATGAATTAGTTATTATTTTCATTATACAACTGACCTCTAAAGGTATGACAGTTAGCCTAACAAAACAAAGTGTTGCAGATTGTCTAGACATAATATGCAATGATTATCAGATCTATGTAATTTGTTTTCTGGTCAACAATCTATCCTTGTTCCCACACTAGGAAATAATTTCAACTTGCAAGTCAATGCTCCATTCAAGAGATAACAGTGACTTTCACAATAGACACAATCACACCACACACCCGATCTGGCCAATCTTCTTTGAAGACTGATACACTGGTTGCAAAGTAGCAAACATTCTCTCCTCCTTCACAGTTTCAACTTTTAGGAACCAACCATTGTGATATGGAGTATCAAATGTCGTTGCAAAGTGAATAAATACTATTAGATCTAAAATTCCCTCAAATTTAATAATCTCTATATTTGGTGTGCAATATTTATGATTCTACCACATCCACGTGTTAGCATCAAAGTGACATATGGACTCTCATGCAAAGAACCAAGTGTGTCATATTCGTCGGATGGTGAGGGGAACTGGAATCAAACTACAACCCAATGATTGGAATAGATAGAGGAAACCAAAGTTCAATTGTTGGGGGGGATATCAAGTCGGGCATATCTATGGATAGCTTCTCTAGAGTTATGGCATGGAAATGAATCCTTCAGTTGTGCTTCTAAAACTCTATCATACATGGAATCATTAAACCTTGGATGCTTCATGGGAAGAGATATATGTTGTATGGTAAAAAAATTCCTAGAAGAAACTGAAATATTTATTCAATAGAATCTGGAATTTCAGCAGTTAGGTAGCTATCCCTTCCGCCACCAACTATATTCAGTAGAATCTGAAATTTCAACAGTGAGGTAGTGAGTGATTCCGCCACTAGCCCCATAGGCATTGTCGAAGCACCCTCTGTGAGCTTGGCTGCCAATTCAAAAAACCCACACATAATTAAATCATTATATGCAGGAAGGAAGAAGGAAACAAAATAACAATGCAATGGAACGAGATAAAGCAATGATGGATCCTTCATCATTGAAGATGAAGATGATAGCTGAGATGAACTCCGTGAGAGCATACTTGAGAGTGTCCGGGTGGTAGGCCTCCTCAGACCTCCCCACTTCAACTCTTTGGAATGGGTACGCCATCATGGTTGCCTTGAATTTTCCACATGACAAAGACAAATGGTTTTCTTCTTCATCTCTATGGTGGGAGAATGAGAAGGGAGTGTTGTTTATATTGGCATTAGTGTCCTTTATTCCCAAATGAGGGCCCGTTGTCCTTACAGTGACAACTATACCTACGTGGGAGACTAAGAGAATCTGTTCATAATGCCACACGTGCTTCTAATATCAGCACCAAAAAAACCTCAGACGAAACTTTCCATTGGAATGAATTTATGAGCATCAATCTTTGACAAATTGGCTATGAGTATCTCTCCTCCTTTCAACTTTAGGCAATTTTTAAAGTCAGGGGGTCGATCCAGGGCCATTGAAGTGCATTGCGGCTCGGTCCAAGGATAAAAGGAAGTAATATAGAATCTGGAATTTTGACATTCAGGTAAGAACCTCATCCACGATTCTAATCTAAGTACCCAAAAACCCTTAGAATAAATTTTCCATTGGATTGAATTTATGAGCATCAATCTTCGACTGAGTGGCTATGAGTATCACTCAATTGTGAGTATCGTTCCTCCTAGAAACTTTGGGAAATTTATAAAGTTAGGGGTTTGATATGGGGCCATTGAAGTGTGTTGTAGCTCGGTCCAAGGATAAAAGGAAGCAATAAGCAATGAATTAAAATGATCACTCTAAATGGACGATACCTCCACAACTCGACTACCTCAACAAATGATCAACAAATGAATAACCTCCTGTGAGATACTTATTGTTGGAGAAGGAAATGTAATTCATTCAAATATTTATGTACTTCCTCTTAATTCTATTCCAAAAAACTCGGACTATATAAGGAGACAATGTATTAGGGGATATTTTAGTAATTTACCATATAGCTAACTTAAAAGTGAAAATTGTCCTATCTTTCAATTGTTGATTCTATCTTTTCAACTGTTGATTCAAATAGTAGAATGTCTATCATATTGAACATATGAGGGATGGATTCCCTTTGAAGCTAACAAACATGTGTGAAAAATTTTGGGAGAAATCTTGGAGGCTAAACCAATAATTATGAGAGAAATAACCTGGGAATGTTGCAAAAACAAGAACGCCAAGGTAACAAACCGAAAGAATGGAGGAACAACAGATTTTCATGGTGGTGTTGGTTTGCATGTTGCTATAGGTGGAAGTGGTATATCAAGGTAGATCAAAGGAATAATAATTGAGGCAAGGGCTATGAAATATTTATTACAACAAACATTTAATA
>JZKD02S1594216.1:0-10095 GCA_000966675.3 Picea glauca
TTAAGATAGCATTTATTGTAAATGGACACTTGTTTATTTAATAAGTGATCCATAACTAGAGTTTGTTAGGACATTTAGCTTATATATAGCTCATTGCAAGAGTGTTGAGGTGTTCAGGAGTAAACTCTTGCAAGTTCTCATATGTAATTTCTTTTCCTATTTAATAAAAGTGTGTTTCTAAGAACACTTCTGCCATTAATCCACACTGTATTTGCACACTCAAAAATCTTCCCTTATGATGACGTTGCAAGGTGGTTCTTTGCACATTTGCAAAAGGATACATGATTGATAGTTAAATCTCCGAGCCTCCCAATTTCATCACTTAAGGTAGAATATTTCCAAATCAAATAAGACCTTTGAACCTACTATTTCTTTGAACGAGTCGTTCTTGGACAAGTTTGGGGTCGAGCATGAGGATTTTGAAACATTGATGGAATATTGGTTCTTTGATGAAGAGTTTCTAGAAAAAAAAGGAGAAAGTAATGTCCCATCATGGCATTTGAAATGTCTGTACATAATTCTAAATACAATGATCTATAGAATCTATGGAAAGGAAGTCACCACCCATTTCAGAATGGAATGGTTTCCTATGACTTACATGGTGGTTAAAACTAGCCAAGATTTCAATTGGGAAATAATCCTATCATTAAATCTTTCAAATCGTATTATGGACCCCAAATATATGAAGAACCTTGATTTCTACATGTCATCCTATCTCATAGATCCTATATGTTCATCTAAGTCATTTTCTACATTTAATTGGGCTTGGACCCCAAATCAAATTCCTATCCATATATATTGTTCTCAATTATGAGAAACCAACTGTAAGGAGCATTTTATGAGATCTATGAATATTTTATTTCCCCCTTACATAAGACAAGCTTTGGATTTTTCCTGCATAGTATTTCTCCAAGTGTTATCAAATCCCTAATGGGAATTGGGGAGTGGTATATGAATAAATACTATATCTATGTCAAGATATTTGGAGCCACAGGATTGCCACAATTTCTACCCAAATATGTGCCCGATAAGTCATTGGCCAGAGAAATACCATATCATACTGTGGAGAAGGGAGCCATTTCTTATCTTTCATAAAAGAACAAAAGTACTAGCCCAATTTTCCCCTCCATATATGCATGTTTTCCCTATAGAATAAGAAGCAAGATGAAAATGAAGTGGAAAACATAAAAGAGTTGTTCCTTTGTGTCGGGGAATGTAAATATCATGACCCCCAGAATGTGGTATATGAACACATGAAGGATATTAAAATAACACCACAAATTATGCATGAATCTGGGTTTGCAGAAGATAACTTTCGGGGAGCTTTAAGTTTTGAAGAGGTAGTGGAAAATATCACCACCGAAGCAACCCAAGAGAAATTGGGGAAAGAGGAAGAAAAAGAAAGAGACCCGAGGCTAGAACAGTTCAAATCCATACTCCTCAAAGATAAAAAAAAATACTAAAGTCAGAAGAACACAAAAAAGAGGGAAAAGGATGAAGAACAAGCAAGGAAAGCTAACGAGTCTTAAGAGAGATACCAACAGAGGAATAAGGAGGTTGATGAGAAACAAGATAAGTTGGAAAAGGAAAAAGCCAAAGAATTTTCCATTTTAGGAATTAATGTGAATAAATAAATTATTATAGAGATAGAGAAATAAAAGGTCGCAAGTGCAGAGCAAGTAGCACTAGTTGCCCAGGAAGAGGAAAGGAGGAAATAAGAAGAGGAAACGAGCAAAGCTTCCAAATCCCAAAAGGATAGTTCAACATTCAACAATACTATTGTGACATCAGGTCCTGACACTAACCTAATCAATACCCCCATAGAGGAATGTATCCCATTGGATTCTATCCCAGGGAGCTTATCATTCACTTCTACAGCATTGGGTTTTGAAGGATAAGTAGTCATTTTTGGTGACTATTACTACAACCAAAACATAATAAAAATTGAGAAAAGAACGTTGAAGAGGAAGAGAGGAAATGTTGACGCAAGTCATGAAAATAATGAAAGGAAAATCAAGTGGAAAGTTGGGGAAGACCTTAAAGAAAAGGAAATACAATCAGCCTCAACGCTTTTTTCTTTCTCTTGTGTGAATATTGTGTTAGTTCATGAAGAGGCAGAGGCATTGGATGTAGTAGAATCCAAAAATGACTGAGTTGGAAATAAGGTTGGAAACCATAAAAGGTACCATGGCTAGTGAATAAAGGAAAGAATCCCTACAGATAGAGCAGGTCCATAGAGAGGAAATGGAGAGGCAACTTAAGATCCAAGAAAAAGAGTTAAAGGAAGAATTAAATGAAACAATATCCCTCAACCAAAAGATGCATCATGATGAGGTAGATAAGCTCAAACTCATACATGCTCAAGAGGTAACCAGACTCAAAGGAGAAAAATTAGAGATCAAAAAATACAATGGAATAATTGAAGATCGGGTTAGAAGACTGCAATAGGATATTCAACTCTTAAAGTAGACTATGGAAGAAAGTAGGAAAAAATTGATATCTATAGAAATATTCATAGAAGAGGCCAGTAAAATGAATTAAGAAATTCAGGACTTGTAGAAGAAATTCATCTATGCTCTTAATAAAATATTGAAGGCCAAGTTTGATAAAGGAAAGTTAAATATGTAGGTAGAAAAGATGCAAGAAAAATATCAAAGAGCCTAGGAATCCTATAGCAGGGTCACATAATTGAAGGACACTCATCAAAACTCTCCTGAGACCTTGCATGCATATTCATACAAGAAAAGATTATGAGATATATGACTGTTGAATGCATGGATGAAAATGATTGCAGTTATCAGGAATACCCAGGAATAGGTTAGTACAACAACCAGGGAATTGTGGAAGTCTTCGAACAACTTACTTGATCAGTTCAGGATAGACCCCCTGATATATTTGGAAAAGGCATCATCTACTCAAACTATGTTTGAAGATGTGGAAATCAAAAGGAATCTCAATATGAAATCTATTGAAGCGATCAAAAAAATTAGTGTGGAAGTTATAGAGACAATATAAATACAACCCACATGATTAATTTCATTAATTGAATATTTTGTGCGACGTGTTGAGAATAATTTGAAAACACAAATTATTACTCCCATTTCCAACTATGAAACAAACTTGAAAATAAAAAAACTATGTCGAGTAGATACCATACTTGAAGAATTAAAAACATGGAAGAGATTCATAGATACAAAATTGCAACCACCAATACCCAATTGACTATCTCATTATAACCAAATTTTGTAGAAAAAATAATAGTCTTTTAATTATTCTACCGTCTTAATTAGGAAAGGGAACTGAAGCGTCTATTCAGTCTTTTGGCCATTTGGCAGTTAGAGGAATGCAAAAATATTATTTTTTCATTCTATAAAGAATATGAATGTAAAGGAGAAGAGGATTTTTGGTTTTTGGATGTAGCTGAACAATACTGTTACTTCAAGTGAATTTAAACCAGAGACATTTCGAATATCTTGGTGATAATGTTTATGAATGAGATTTTTCTACTTATACATGCTTATTTATGTGATATTTAAATGTTGGTTTCATGAACTACTTCTAAACTAATTTTCATATGTTTACTGTTACTATGATTTTCATTCTAAGTGCAACGACAATATGATCAGTTGGTGAGTCTATTAGTTATCTCTAACTTATTATAATGTTAAGTTTTCATGCTTCTTTCCCTCATGAATTATTTATGCGCAAGTGATATATATTTTTAACTACACTTATCTTTTCATTTGCACCTGAACAAGACACGATAGAATAATATATAGAATAATTTCATCTTAGGACCGCAGTTAATCATTTTAGTTTATAATTAGTTCACTATATTTTTAATTCATCTAATAACCTTCGGTTCTTAGATTCATATTTAGATAATAAATTAGTTTTATTGGTAACCGGGACAAAATATGGTCAGAAACACCATTCCAAATGAGCTTGGGTCTAATTGGGACCTTCTATCGGTTGTTCTCCCTTACCTGCTTGAATGGGTCATTTTGGACTATCAACACCACTTTATATTTGGATGCCTCTTCCATATGGGATGCAAAAATACAATATTCCTTCCTGAATCTCTTTTTCCATTACATCGCTGAAATTTACCTTTGTGTTGAGTTCATTCATGTCTATTGGGTAGCCTTTTACCAACTCATTTATTTTCCTCTTAGCCCTTGTGGCTAATTAAACTAACCAAGATTTATTATGCTTATACCTTTACAAGTGAAATTTTTCAACAATGTTAGAGTTTATGTAACTATGGCTAGCTCCAAAATCAATTAAAATTGTTATGGGCTAGTTATCAATCTTACCTTCCACTTCAATCATCGGGGATTGATATTCTATTTGCTTGTTTTCCAAGGCTGCATAAATCCTTTCCATGTTTCCTACCATGTCTTCAACTGTCTTAGCTTCCTAAATGGTGTGGACAGTCCTCATTCTTTCTCCTTTGTGAGGGAAATTCCTATATAATTGATTTCTCTCACATCCCCAACATTGTATAGGTTGTTTCCTTGGCCTTTTCCCAAATGAATCTATAGTATTGTGATCATTTTGGGTTGAATGAACTTGTTGATTTTCTTGGGAGTTTTTGTTGAAAAAGGGTTGCTTAAATCCTTTCTTCCCCTGATCCTTTTTAGCATTCATCTTTCCATTCCAAGCTTTTTGTAAAACTAGCCTTCCTCTGGTCTTCTCATAAAGATCATTTTTTCTCCTTTTGGCTTCCACCAAAGTATTGGGGTTATCATATTGTATTTTTTCACTATATAAAGAGGGTAATCCACTTAGAAACTCTTGGATTTTGACATTATCATGTTTTATGAAGTCAACATACTTCAACGATTCAAATAACATCTTCCAATATTCACCCATCGTCATGATTCCCAACTTGAGTTCAAATAAATCCTTCATATTCCTTTCATAATAATGATAAAAAAAATATTTCTCTTGTAAATATGCTTTGAACTGCCTCCATGTGATGCTCTTCTCATCAAGATGCTTTCCTTTCTTAAGCTGGTCCCACCACATGGTTTCATTTCCTTGCAAGTGGTAGGTTGAAATTATAGTTTCTACCCTTGAGAGGTCATTGTTGGGCCCTATGTTTTGAACAACTAGTTTTGTATATTTATAAACATTTTGCAGAAAAATAGAACATAGCAGTGAGAAATCCAAGTGGTTGAAAGCTAACTTCTAGTGCACCAACAAGGAAAAAGAGTGATGCGGCAGCTGGAAGAGAAGTTGAAAGATTTGGAACATTTGAGCGCATGCCATAACACCATGGATTCAAGAAAGTGTAATGGTAGAATCAAGAAGCCAATAAGTCCCATGGAAAAGTTATAAGCATGGATTTATGTAATGGGTTGTGGTTCGATTCGGTTCGATTGGGTTTGATTTTATTCTTTTATATTATTTTCTATTCTAGGTTTTCCATTGGTTCTACATTTGTTTCTCTGTTGTTTTTGTGTTTTGAGATTTGTTTTTATTGATCATTAATAAGAAAGAACTACAACTATGTAGAACGTGAGAGTCCATATCGAATATATCATTATCGATCCTATTGTATAAGTTTTGATATGAAGAACAACTTTGTGTATGACAGTCTGGGTTTTGAATATATGATGGATTATTAGGACACTTTAAAATTTTCATTATGAGGATGAATATATGGTATATTTCTTCCATAATATCTCCTATGTTGTGTATTTACTAATGGAATTATTTTTTTAGCAACTTCTATAATGTATTTGTTTACATTAACATTGCGTAACACAAACTGTTCATTGTCTTTATCGATATAAGGTTTCTGATGCAATGATTTATTTACATATAAGTATGGAATTGTTCTATGATGTATTATTTGATAATGTGTCCTATGTAATTCATTTTTTCACAAAAAGTCTCATGTATGCTACGGGTGAGACCTCCTTCCCTTGAAGAAGGTTGAATATGCCAATTCACTAGACTACAACGATACTTTTGTTGGTAATATCTGAGAACCCTAGTCTCTAACATTGCTCCAACAAATGGTTTCGTTGTCGAGACCTAATTTATGAGTTAGTTTTCGTAGGATGCAACATCACATATTTAAGTCTAAGATTGAAATATGGTGGGAAAAAAGGTGTGACGATTTATATTCCAAGAAACTGAGTTACGACAGAAAAGTTTGAGGGATATGAAGCACACTGTATTTTATTCTGAACCAGCCAGTGATAGTACGAGATATTCTAGATCTGATTCCTAGAAGAGGTCTACTAGTGGTTCAAATGGTTACAAGAAGAGATAGAATTAAAATATCATGTCAATAAAATATTTAAGTGGACGATTAAGTGTCTTGCTTCTATTCATAAGTTCGATCACCATATTTTTTGAGCTGTGAAATTTTGGGTCCAAACTACCCTGTAAGGATATATCATTGAATTTTTCATGGAAAATCACCTATCATTCTCAAAGGCAGAAGAAGTATTTTGTGAGGGAGCTCGAGGTAAATTACTAAGATAAATTATGTTGTGCATGAATATATTTCTATTGGAGGAAGGAATGCTACCGGGTCCTTTGGTTGAAATGGTCGAGCAAAACCCTTTGCGCATGAGGGGCAGGTGATTCAAGCGAGGATCCATGAGTTAGTTTACAAAATTTATTGAGGTATGGGGGGTCCTCGTGAGAAGAGTGTTGTTGGTTAACTATATGATCTATGCCTTTAACATGATTGACCCAGGTTCATGTCTAATAGGGTTCCAACAAAGACTCTAAAACTATCGGCTCTCTTGGTAAACTAGAAGGCAATGTAGTACATGGAGTGCATTGTGCAGTCTCACCTGAGATAGTCTTAATGGGTGATTGCAATACTCAAGTTCTTACATTCTAGGATTGAATGGGGGTCTGTTAGTTGTGCTCTCATATTTCTAAATAGTATTAGAGAAATATTCTATCATTCATCGATATTACTTATTCTGCTATTCCTTATGTATGCATGTAAACCAAGAGATCTAACTACTTCATCAAAGAATTCATCTAATATTTAACCATTAATAACAAATATATAGACAATAATCATTCCACACAACACATAATTTACCATGGTTCACCCCCTCTTGGGCTGCGTCCACAAATATTTGGCTCTAAGGCTCTTTTATTATGGTTCTGTCATGCATGGCACTGCGTGCACTACAAATCTGGTCATACATTCACGAACTAGACTCCATGACCTCTATGAGGTTGAATAGATTGCACCAAGTTCCTCAGCCTATGATCTAACCCTCAAGGTATAGTCCCTTTTCCCTCCCATAGCTCAACAACTTACAAAAGGTATCAAATCGTATTTGTGTTACAGACCTGTTACTCTATCTTATGAGAGTAACTCATAACAATCATCAAAGACACCAAACCCCCCTAGACCTCCTAGGTGTTTATTTATATCTATTCTTGGCTCATCATCCATTACATTCTCTTACCAAAACCCTAACCTAGTTAGGTATTCATGCATGTTGGTCTTGCATGATTTTCTCCTTTGCATGCGTTCTTTCTTCCACTTCTTTTCCTACCAATTGTCTTTATTTCCCTTCTTCTTACATGCATGAATCACATGCTTTTATGCCAACTATCTCTCCATTTCGTGCCTTATCCCCAAAATGGGAATGTTCCCAACATTCCCCCAACATTGACATCTTGACTCGTCCCGAGTCATTGCTTGACTTGTTTCACTCTCACTTCTTTCCTTTTGCTTCAGATACTGCCTACTATAGTGAGTCATACATCTCTGTGATCCACTGGCACTGTTGTTGATCCTAAGGTGGAATAACAAGTGAAAGGAACCTGTGCTTCTCCCCATTCTCCCATACTTAAGCTAGTCTCTCCTTGACTGTTGTCACCACTAACTCCACATCATCTGCAGTTAGTGAGATATGGATCTGTGGCTTGTGTTCCTTTTTCTTCTTTCAGCCACCACTGGTGTGCTCCCTTGGCCGCTTCTCCTGGGTCGTTGATGGCTCAGGGATAGGGGGTATCCGGGTATCCCCTGCAGTGGTTGTCCCTGTTTCTCCAGCCTCAGGAAACTCCTAGGTTCCTGTCCCTTGTTATTCCACCTCAAGTATTTCTTGGGTCCCTTCATCTATTCCTTCCACCTCATGGATTTCTTGGGTCCCTGCGTCTATATATTCCATGCACACTTCTTCCGTTGAGTGTATGGGTGGTTGTTTTGTGCACAATTGAACCTGTGTAGACCCCCTTGGTGGTCTATTTTGCATGCATAGTTTCGTCTTGGTTGGGGTGCTTCCCCCCTCTTGGCCTTGGGCATTTCTCTTCTGGTTCTTGCCCCGTTGGTGCCTATTTGGTGTGCTGGGGGTTGGTCTGTTCTACATCTAAGGTCATGCACTTTGTACCATGGTTGGAATCTGGGGTACCTTCCATTCTTTAGGACACGCTTAGACGTCTCTATGGATTTCTTCCTATATGACGTAGTAATTGATTTGTAGCCATTCCTTGGCTTTGTCGTGCTTGGCTTGCATCGATAAACTGTGGCATGTTTCCTTGAAGTTGGAAACCTATCCAAACTCTTGGACAGTTTCTAGTGTAATGTGCCATGTGTCCACAATGAGGTCCTGCATCTCTGCGAAGTACCTTTCAAAGATATATGTGTTCTCTTTCTTTCTCTTGGGGTATTTGCTGCTGCGTAATGAGACATGTTTTGTTGTGCCACACTTCCCTGGTCTCTCCATGTACTTGTTGTAGACTGATTCTTTCCACCCAATGAGGCTAATGGGGATGAGTAGCCACAAGTAGTGGAACTCAGAGCCACAGTATTGTGTAACCTTACAGTCTTCCAAAAATGAGTTTAGCAGGTACGGGGCCCAACTCCTCGAGCTCCCCTTTGCACACTGCATAGGGGTGATGGCCACACCAACCGATACTTCCTCTTTTTGGCACTTGTGCATTAGTTTACACCTGGGGATTATGGTAGCAAACCTTTTTGCATGATCATTAATTTCATTGATCCTGATTCCCCTGTTGTCTCGTTCTACACCATACTTATCCTTGATCTCATATGAGATGTCCTTGTCTCTTGTTTTGTCCTCCAAGTCTCTGACATTTCCTCATCTGTGGGTATCCCTGTGATTCCTACGATGAGGTCCACAGTGATAGGCATCGGCCTATCCATCCATAAAATTCCACCATAGATGCATGCGAGAAATTTCTTGGCATAGGCATTGATAGGATTTCCCCTCCCAAAGTGTGGGAAATCCAATAGGTTCATGATCCCTATGTTGTAAATCCCCAAGATCCACTGTGTTAACTCGAGCAATGGCATGTCAGATGAGCCTGCTTCCCTGCTTTCTAGGTAGACCTGTGATGCCAAGTCTGGGAATTTAGTGACATTGACCACATCATGTCAGAGTATTTGATGACAGTGAGTCTGCCGACCATGTCGTCATCAACTCTCACTCCTCTCTGAAGTTTTGGAAAAATCAAGGTCCCTTCTGCCTGCAAATGTGACCCTTTGTGCACACTGCTCTCATCTTGGCCCTTCCGTTTGGTTTTTGGGGTTGAGGCCCCCACCTCTGGTACAAACTTGTGTATTGTGGTCTATGATACCTTTGGTTCATGGCTCTGTGGTGCTGAGCCCGTGGCCTTCTCGGTATGTCATTTCCCTTGCCCCTGCTAAGTATCAAAATCTGTTCTTTTGAGGTCCTCCTCCATCTGCCCGACCTCCTGTGTAGGGTTTTTATCCTCCTCTACAGTGACCAGGTTTGTCTCATATTATGGTGTGTGGAATTCATCCACATCCACAACTATGGGTGCTTCTTGATCCCTTGCGTATGTCACACGATCAGTACTATGTGTGTTTCTTCCGGCCCTACCCGACTCTCAAACTCGTGGCAGTGACATTTCGATGGGGTGGAGGCTCGAAATATGTGAACTTGGCGAATGATTGGTATAATTCGCACTCTGGCTATCTTCCATTTGGCTCTGTTTTCTCTCCTTAAAATTTTTCACAATGATTGGATTCTCCCCCCTTTTCTGATTTTATAGTGGGACTACAGAGTGACAATTGTTCTGCACTGAAAGTTGTCCCCTTTCTGAATTTTTGCGACGTGT